>PVJA010011280.1:0-47593 GCA_004027025.1 Myocastor coypus
ATTCCAAACTGTTGTACTTTTTCCTTCCTTATGTAAATTATTTTACATATTCAAAGATATCTTAAGTAGACATGCAATTGAAGATTTTTGTAGCATAATCTATGAAGAAATATAGCCATGTCAAATTGCAAATAGTTTTCCTAGATATACATCTACTTTAATTCTGCCTTTATGTAAATAATTATAGACCTATAGAGAAAATTGTATAACTTTTCAATTAAAATTTTATTATTTTACAAAGTACTTAATTTTCAATTAAATTCAAAGAAAAGAAAGGGGAAAAGAAAAAAAAGTAATGTTGATTTAGAAGGATAAATGTTTAATTCTTTGATCAATCTTATATACCTATATGTATTAATCTAAACTGATCTGATGATGAAAATATGTAATATAGCCATTGTTAAATTTAAACAATAAAAAATATTAAATAAATTTTTTTTTCAATTAAAAAAAAAAAAAAAAGAGTGACAGAGTCCCCTTGTAGGGCTCCTGAAAATGTCCGCAGAGAAAACGGCTATTTATTGTGCGGTTGATGTGAACCCGAAAGAAGTACAAAAGGCCAAACGCTGTTCCATCTCCTTGGTTCTTCTTTTCATAGCTGGTATGTTTATGATCTAATTTTACACTGTCACCAGGCTCTTTGTCATGAACAGAAGCTCCACATTGTGAAGCAGTCACTCTTCAAAGTTCAAAGAAGAGGCTGTGAGTGGCAGTTCATTATTTTTGGTAGCCCAGGTGAGAACAGGAGGTGGATCCAGCCACAGGCAGATTGGATTTGCTGGGTGGGGCTCTGCACCTTTGTTCCTTGAAGAAATCTGTCACTTGCTCGACTTGGCTATGGCCTTGGCAGGCCACCCACACTGTGGAGACCTGTGGGGAAAACAGGGCAACGTGATGGATGAATGGATGATTATCAGTGTGTAGCGAAGAAATTGGTCATAACAACATGAATTTTTTTTTTTTTTTTTTTGTCCCCTTGCACTCCCCAAAGTGCTGGGATAGAACCCAAGGCCTCATAGAGGCCAAACAAAGGCACTGTCCTGTCTTCTTATAAATAATGTTTGTGCTTGAGTTTTCCTATGTAAATTCTAATCTTTATTTATTTTTTTAGCTTACAATGTTTTGTCTATGTGTGTGATGCGTATTTCCATTCACTCTGGGGGAGTGGTGCTTTCTGTGCTATTCACACCTTGATCCCTTTTGATGCCCTTTCCTCCTCATTCCCAGGGTTCCCTTCCCAATCCTAATTACCAAGGACCAGAAAGCCACTCTTCTAGGAGAGAGTTGCAATATGGGTTTCCAATTCAAGCATGAAGCAGCGCTCAAAGAAAAGCTTTCCTTTTCAGCTAAATATTCCACTTGGATAAGATGAGATTTATTTTTAAGAATTGCCCTTTGTTGATAGTCATCACTGATAAGATAGCGATGCCCTCAACTCACAGCTGCTTGATGAATGGCGCTAAAAATAGAACCTCTTCAAATAACGACATACAAATCTTAAAATTTCTCCCCAAACTGTAATTGGTTCTACTACATGTAATTGGTTCTACTAGACAATTATTTTAATTGTATTTTTTCATGATGTGTTATAAATTTGAAAAAGACATGTGGAAGTGTATAATTGGGGGAGATTTAAGTGCCATTATCCTACTTGTTTTCCTACTTTATAGCAATTTATTGTGCAATTCAAAATATTTTTAGATTTGTGCTTTTGGGGACAATGAATGGCCATAATAATTAGGGTACAATTAATTCCCAAAGAGTTGAATGAGTCAGCAGGGCGATGTGACAGCATTTGGTTGATGGGCTACACATTAATGTGCTGCGTGGTTTGTTCACCCTGCATTCGCTGAGAGCATTTTCCTCACCCCCTCTTCTTTCTTTTATTCATTTTCTCCCTCTTTTTCCTTCTCTCCCTCACTCCCCACCTCCCTCCCCCCTTTTCTCCTTCCCTCCCTTCCTTCCTTTCCTGACTTCTTTCCTTCCTGTCTTCCCTCCATTATGCTCTTTGGCATTTACTGAATACCCACTATGTTCCAGACGTGTTTTTTGGTACCAGACAGGCAGTGGCTCCAAAAGGCTGTCCTCCTGGAGCTTATATAGTTGCAATAATCTCCAGATCTCCTGGGGCTTCTCTTGAAGCACTGAACATTTGCCAGAAGCAGTAAAGGAGAATTCAATTTCTCTGGTTTTCAGTACACATTAAATTTCCAGCCACTTAATGAATTCTAAACAGCCCATTACTGAGTCTGGAAGCCTAGCCTTAAAATCACTGTTCTGGTGAAGTGTTTTAAACATCTCTATCTTTATAAATCTCTGACTTTAAAGGAAATTCATTTAAAAAATTCTACAGCTATATCATTTTTAAAAAAACTAAAAGCATTTTCTTTTTTTTGAAAAGCCTTGATGGATCGTCCTGTTTTCCGATTTCCGTTGGAATGTTTGTGAGATGAATGCTATCCGGACAGTGATTCATCTTATTCATTTAGGTTCTGAAATTTGCATCCCTTTGCCCCTGACAAACAATAGACAACAACATATTCTGCATCAAGATCGCAGTCGTTCTGTCTCTCTTGTGCTCACCGTACTTTTGAGTTCCTGAGCACGAACTGTTCAGCTCTCAGCCCATGCGCTAACAGATTAAGTAGCAGGACTCAAAGTACAGGCAAGAGTTTTCTTCACCCATAAAGTTTCTTCTTGGATGTAATCTCAATCTCAGTGGGATTCCTATCACAGAAATTTAGCATTCGTGAATAAAGAAAGGAGCTGGGCTTGCTGCGTGCTGGTAAATTCAGCTTTCAGAAGGCTGCAGCAGGAGAGTGAAGTTTGAGCCCAGCCTGGGCAACTCAGTGAGAGCCTGTCTGAAGATGAAGCAAAGGGCTAAGGAAGTAGCCACGGGGGAAGGCCCCAGGCTCAATCTCTAGTACTTTAAAAAATAAAATAAAATGTGAGGATGAAGAAGTGCAAGGGAAGCTTAAAAAAAATCCATCCCTTTGCAGAGATTAACTTTATTCTGCCTCTTTTGGCATTTTTCTCCATTGAGTTATTCTTTATCATATGATGCCAGGGGCCCAGTTGATATATAGGAGTGTTTTCATTTTATACTTAGTTTTTCCTTTCTTAATAAAGGGAGACAAGTTATCATTTAATTGACATTAATCTGAAATTCGCTATTCTACTTAGTAGTATTTCTGAGCATAAGCATCCTGAAGTTTGATTTGTCTCCTTGTGAGAATTTATACTCCATCAGGTAGTATGAAGAATCTGAATTTGATGGTAATACTCACTTCTTCTGAAGACCTAGGTTTCAGAGTAGGAAATGTTGGTGATATCTATTTCCTGCTTATGTCCAGGGCAAGAAAATAACCTTTGTTACATTGTCTTTCCTTGATCAACTTTTATTCTCAAATGTTTAATCACTATTTATTAAATAGTTATATAAAATGACTATTAAATGTTGTAGAATGATATATATATATATATATATATATATATATATATATAGAGAGAGAGAGAGAGAGAGAGAGAGAGAGAAAGAGAGAGAGAGGGAGAAAGAGAAAGAAAGAGAGAGCACTATTTAAGGTATTGCTATTGGGAAGGAGAATTAATATAAATAACATCATGATGATAGAAATAAATATTAGATACCATTTACTACCTATTTTCACCAGTGCCTAACATGGTACACTCATGAGTCTATTTCATAAGCTCTCAGTTCCCACGAGGGAGAGAGACCCAGAAGGAAAAGAGCCAGGGACAAAAATATGGTCCCCAAATTATGCCTCATGACTTGAAGTAGGTCCCATCACTGAAGTTTCTTTTATCTCCCAATAATGTCCTCAAATTATAACCTTAAGAGATTCATCTGCTGGTGAAGTTAGACTGCTCATAATGCAATTACCTTTGCACTTCCTGTCACAGGAGACTTTTGGGAGCCATTTAAAACCTAAATATAATAGCTGTTGGCCAATTGAATTTCCAGGCACCAGAAGAGAGGGAAGAAGAGAAAGGGCTTCCGTCAAATGAGGAGCCGTGTGAGTAAAGCTAAATGAAAGAACTTAGTGGGTGACGAATGGAGAGAGCTCCAACACGCAGTAAACCCGGGGTACCCGGCAGGGCACTAAAGGAGGTGGAGGCAGTGGAAGTCGTTCACCTAGCAATGGAACGCGAAGGCGCATGGGAAGCTAGCAGGAAGAGGAAAAGAGTAGATACATATCCTTGCTTAGGAAAGGTGATGAGACACACTAGATTTTGCAGCTTCCCCATGTTTGTTACTTGTGCTTTCTTGTCTCACCGTTTGTGGAATGAAAATGGTTGGAGTCTGCTTTTTTGCCTTCTTTTTGTTGTGGAGCCAAAAATTCTATTGCTATTTCACCCCTACTTAAGTCTTTTTTTTTAAAATAGCATGCTTGAATAAATTTAGAAACTCTGAAGACAGGAGATGCTATGGGAACATAAAAGGTGATGGATAACTATTGTGGTTTGGGTTTTTTGCAAGGTGAACAAGACAGTATAGGACACTGTTTTGTTTGTTTGTATTTTAGGGAAGGGTCTATAGGGTGTTCAGGGTCTCACTACTAGATTTGACTTGTAGTGATCTGTTTGTTTTACAGCCTCCCAAGAGCTGGAATTACAGGCGCATAACACCACCCCCAGTCTCAATTGCCATCTCAAGTGTGCCCCGGGGGTGGGGGATGGTATGGCAGGCCTGGGGATCGAATGCCTGGCCTCTGCACCTGCTTTCAGGTGCTTTTTTCTGCTGAGCTATTTGGCCAGCCCTACAGGACAGTTTCATTATTGTATTTTATAATGAATCACCCAAGAATCACATGATACAAGTGCAGGAGATCCATCCACACACTAGACACTAAAGAGGGCCTAGAGTTCCTAACAGTGCTTCCCACCAGTCCAATGGGAGGCCTAGAGCACACATCAAAGTCTTATATGGGCCTGCTTCTTGGACATGTGCTGGAAGCAGGTAGTCTATGCCAGTGGGATGAAGGATCCATGCTAGCAGGCTGAGGGATCTGAACTGGAGCTAGGAAGCAATGTAAAGGTAAGCACCAGAGCCCCTGCAACAGGATCACAGCAATCCTCAGTAGCCCTGAGGTCCTGAGCACCTCCATCGATGAGAAAAGCTGAGTTCCCATCAGGAAGTCCAATGGGACAAGCTTCGTGAGGCTGAGCGGTACACCATCTTCCCCTTCAGAGCCAGGAGCCAATGCTCAAGATGAGGACCTAAGCTTCTCAAAAGTTCAGTGGGAGCCGGGCGTGGTGGCGCACGCCTGTAATCCCAGCACTTGGGAGGCTGAGGCAGGAGGATCGGTGTGAGTTCGAGACCAGCCTGGGCTACAAAAGTGAGCTCAAGGCCAGCCTGAACTGCATAGTGAGACCCTGTCTCAAAAAGACAAAAAAAAAAAAAAAAAAAAAAAAAAAAAAAAAAAAAAGTTCAGTGGGAAAGCCAGCCTGACAAGGGCCTCCAGCGGAACAGCCCAAGAGAACTAGCAGCTTCCAGCAGCTTCTCCAAATGGCATGCCCAGCAGCGCTTTGGCAGCTTCTCCTGTTCTGCCTTTATGCTGCTGGCATCGACCCTCAGGTGGGCCTCCTGCACCCAGAACCATGCTAGTTTAATTCAGCTGGGGGCAGTTAGTTGATCACCTGTTAGAAATTGACTACAGTAACATTTAGGAAGGGAATAGAGCATGATACAGGTATATTGCAGGCATTGGGAATGGAGAGGGAGTGAAAATAGCATAACATTTGCCATATTTTTAACAGAAGATAAGAAATATTAAAAATATATTCCCTTAGATAAGTACATTGATAAGCACATAGAAAGATATACATTAGCTAGTAATGACTCCAAATAATTGTAGGTGTTACCAAATTTCTCCTTTTATTTTTCTAGTTCTGAGGTTTCAAAACAAGGCCTTTTTCACTGAGCTATACCCTGACTTCCTTTTTAGTTTTATTTTGAGACAGAATCTCACTAAATTACTAAATTGCTCTGGTTGGCCTTGAATTTGGGATCTTCTTGACTTGCTTTCCTTGAGTTCATTCATCTAGTTGGATTTTTTTTTTTCCTGGTGAGTTGTACGTTTATTACCTTTGATACTTAGATGATTGCTTTTATTAAATATGGAAAAAATTTAAACACTTAGGGTATAAGCTCTGAAATTTTTAACAGCTTAATTTTTAAAATTTTTTAGACAGTGTTTCACTATGTAGTACAGACTGATCTTGAACTTATAATGTAGTCCAGGCTGCCTGGAACTCCTGGTAATCCTCCTGCCTTAGCTTCCTGAGTGCTAGGATTATAGGTCTGTGCCACCATGCCCAGCTATATACCTATAGCTATATTTATCTGTATCATGCATATCTATAATATATATGCAGTCTGTCAAATACATTTGAAAACTTTTGTTAGTGTATGACATAACAGTTTTTTTTTTTTTTTTTTTAAATTAGGGCTTTTTGGGCGTGGTGGCTCACGCCTGTAATCCCAGCACTCGGGAGGCTGAGGCAGGAGGATTGGTGCGAGTTCGAGACCAGCCTGGGCTACAAAAGTGAGCTCAAGGCCAGCCTCAACTGCATAGCGAGACCTTGTCTCAAAAAGACAAAAAAAAAAAAAAAAAAAAAAAAAAAAAAAAAAAATAAATTAGGGCTTTTTGTGTGTTGCTTGCTGCAATTCAAAATTTTTGTTACAGATACACTTATGGTTTTATTTAAGTCATTGATTTATCTGAGTTTATTTAGATTTAAATTTTGAATTTTAAAACAGTGACTTAATTTCATCACCTTTCTAAAATTATCAACTTGACATTCCAACATCGTTTGGTACCAACATTGTTTTCCCTTTGGTTGAAATCCCGTCTTTGGCAAATAGTGGGCACCTTTCCCGACTCATTCTGTCTTAGCCCTGGTGCTGTGCTGAGTAACTGTCGCA
Organism: Myocastor coypus; assembly: GCA_004027025.1. Classification (NCBI taxonomy): domain Eukaryota; kingdom Metazoa; phylum Chordata; class Mammalia; order Rodentia; family Myocastoridae; genus Myocastor; species Myocastor coypus. Next base: position 6,947 of record PVJA010011280.1, read on the forward strand.
GCTGTCATCTGGCAGGGACGCTGTCTGTATTAGTTTTCTCTTCAAATCTCTCTTAAATCAACGTTAAGTTTATTCTTTCAGAAGAAGTTTAGAATTATTTTGTCAAGTCTTTCCTATGTCCTTTTGAAAATTTGATGGAAATTCCATTAAGTATATGGATAAATTCACTGAGACTCTTTTATAAGAATGACTTTTCATCCAGGAATATGGTCTTTCGCTAGTTAATAAAACCTTTTATGTCTTTTGGTCAGGTTTTATTATTTTGTTCATAAAGGTTCCATGTATTTCAATTTTCTATTTTCACACCGAGAAAGGAATCTATTATGTTTTATAACTAGATATTGTTCATATAAATAAAAGCAATAGCTTTCATTACATTTATTAGGCATTTGCCACTTTCAAAACTTGTTTGCTAGGTTTTTTGTAATATGTGTGGTCACTGTTGATATTATAGAGAAGAAAGCACATTCCCTAGGAGCAGTAGAGGCATAGCTGAGCAACCATCTAAGGGGCAACCAGAGCTGTCATGTATTGTATTGTGGGTCCATAGAAGAAATGTATCTCTCTCTGTCTCTGCCTCTGTCTGTCTCTGTACCTGTCTCTGTCTCTGTCTAGTCTCTATCTCTATCATCTCTACCTCTACCTCTGCCTCTACCTCTACCTCTAGCTCTATCTCTCTATATACCTCCTCTCTCTAATAAAGTTCCTAACTATATGTATGATTTGTTAGGTAGGCTTACAAGATTAGAAGGGGAAAAGTCCCAATGGATGTCTGTTGAGTCAGAGACGGGGGAATCCTAAATGGCCACCTGAACTCTGAAGAGTCTGTGTATCCAATAGCTGTTGAAAGTCAAAGGCCTGAAAATCCATTGCACAGTCCTGCTGTGAGTCTGCTGGAAGGCCAAGGGGTCTGTTTTGGAAGATTGAAGAGTGTACACTGGAAGCCTGAAGGAACTGGAGACCAATATGCAGAGGCAATGGCAAAAACCAGTGTGCCGGCCAAGAAGAGGGGCAACTTCCTTCTTCCTTCCCTTTTTATTCCACCTAGGCTGCCAGCCTACTGGTTGGTGCCACCCACCTACTGGGTGAGTCTTCTCAGTTTGCAGCTCACATGTCAATCATTTATCGCCGGGCGTGGTGGCGCACACCTGTAATCCCAGCACTCGGGAGGCTGAGGCAGGAGGATTGGTGCGAGTTCGAGACCAGCCTGGGCTACAAAAGTGAGCTCAGGACCAGCCTCAACTGCATAGTGAGACCCTATCTCAAAAAGACAAAAAAAAAAAAAAAATCATTTATAGACACATGCAAATATGTTAATCTGGGTCATTCTCATTCAAGTCAGGTCATATCATAGTTAATGTCATATATGTCATGGAAGGTCATTCCTTGAAATGGATTGAGATGATCTTAGGGCTCAATTCAAGATATTTTCATTCTTAATTTTTATCTACTTGAGAAATAAAATGAATAATAAAAATTCACTTAAGATGCAGGTAGATCAGTGAGTTAGAGTTCATTTCAGTTGGGTTGTATTGGAATTGATGAATTTTCTCAAATCCTATATAGAGAAAAAATATTTCTCTAAGGTCTGGTCTAAAATGTCAAAAGTTCTGTCTGAGCAATTTTCCTTTTATGGGTTAGTGCTGGACTTATATTATGGTTTGCCTTCTGGACCCAGAATTTTTCTGTTGGTCACAGAATTCTTTCCTTAGATACATTCTCACTGCTAAGAAAGCTATCTCGCTGTTTTTAAAGAATGAGTATTTCTATAGGGATGAAGAAAAATTCTATCTCCTTCTATTATGTGATGCTTTAATTATACTAAATTTTTGAAGGTTAGGCTTAAGTTTTTGATCTTCAAATTTAGTTATGAGTAGGGAGATTATACGTATATATCTCTTATACATAGTTTGTAAGGCATAGTAGAAAAAAATAGTACTGGTAGCCAGGCTGGATTTTCTAGTTTTTTTAAATGTGAAAATTAAAATTAATAAATACACAAAGAGAAAGTTAATAGACTTTGATGACAATGAGGACATTGCCAAAAGTTGGAAAGGGATAGTCGGATATTGTGTGCTTGTGGCTTTCTCTACCTTAGTTTCCCTTTCTGTGGATATCACTACTGTCACATCTGGGAGAATTTTTCAATGCCAATTAAAGGATGCCCTAGAGAGCAAAAGGCCTGAACATTTATAGAATGTTTTGGATAATGAACAAATGTCTATTCCTCAGGAGAGTATGTTGTCATTTTCCAACGAGCTAAAAGAAGAAAATTTAGGCCTTTTGATAAAAACCAAGCAGATGAAACTGCTTACCAACTTAATGAATTAACATTATCTCATTACAGCCTAGTTTCATAAAATATATTGGAACAAGCCCATTGAATCTTACTGAAGTGCTTGCCAGAAGCATGTCTGATTGACTCGCTTGAGAGCTAGGAACAGGCACGAAATAGCTACTACATTAAACATAAATGCAAATTAAAGAAGAAGCCTGATAGAAAATAGCACAGTGCTGTAGGAGTAACTTGGCAGGAAATAAGGGCTGCCCCATCTAAATAGGAGCATCTTGGTCAATGTTATTATTTGAGTCCCTGTTATTGATCTTTCGCTTATTCTTCTGTGAGTTTCATATGTGCTATTTATATATCATACTGAAAACTTTCCACATGCTGCTGGTGTGCTTGATGTTCTTTCTTCTACATTGCAAAAAAGAAGGAGGGGTGTTTAGAGGGTGACTTCCTAGACTGAAATGTAAAAGCAGCCTTCCAGAGCTCGCGTTCTGTGTGCCTCATTGCAGGACCTCCAAAGATGTCACAATGTGTCCATTTGTCTGCTCTTTCCCAAGTGGTAGCTGGCACACCATGCTCGTGTCCTGAGAGAGATTCCACATTTACTAGAATAAGGTCCTATAAATTAGATCATTGGAAATGACCTATAGCAAAAGGTGAGAGTAGAAAGAAGAAAATAAAATAAAGCCAACTTGAGCAGGAAGGGCACCTAGAAGAAGCAGCACAGAGGAATCAGAGAAGAGGGAAAGAATTGGGCAGAGAAGTATGCCCAAAGTCAGCGGAGGGCCAAGTGATTATTTCAGCAGGATGCTGGAAGAAGCAACTGGAGTCTGGCATGAAGAGTTTATGAATTTTCCCCCAGCAGAGCATGAGAGGCTGAGTTGGGAAAGCAACAGCACAGTGAGGCGGTTTGCATTGGCCCTGCAAGTCAGCAAGCCCAGGCTTAAGATCCCGCTCTGCTGCATACCACCCCTGTTGTTCTGATGAGTTTCTTCAATCTTCCAATACAGTTTGCTTATTCATACAGATGAAGTAATGGCTGTAGCCGCTCCAGGGGGACCTAACTAAATGGCATAGTGCATATACACACTGAGCATAGTCCTGGATTCACAAGAAACATTCAATAAATGTTAGTGAAAACCAAATACAGGCAGTAAGTTCATTATATTTCAGTTCTGATTTAGATATTTTAGAGGAGGAAAACGTGACAGAAGAGTAGAAAGTACTTATGAATCTTCACAGGCTAATTGAAATACTAAATGTCCAGGAAAATACTAGTTCAAAAAGAAAGAGTAAGATACGAAAGAGAAGGAGGGTAACAGGAGGACATTTTCAGGTGAAGTATAAGGAAGCTAAAGAGCTTGCTAGATTATCCAAAACTTCCAGAACCCTAACATTTAAAAAAATTTTACTCTTGGAGAGAATGGGGCTGGGAGTTTTAAGGCTTAATAAGGGAGGACAGGTGTGGACAGCTGTCATGGCTCTGCTATGGAAAGTTGAGGGAAGCCAAGGGCAGCTCCAAGGCCAGGCTGAGCTCAGGCTGGTTTTACAGTGTGCTGTGCACCCAACTGCCCAGAGCCAACATTGGCAAACCTCCCTGGGCAACCAGCAGGCTCACAAAGGTGGTGGAGGGGAGAGAGGCTTTCTCTAGATGTAGGATGTGTCATATTGTAATTAAGTGATGTCCCAAATTTTTTGTACAAGGAGATTATGGGGCCACAGAGGAAAGTGATTGACAATGTATAGTGTGCCTAAGGAGAGTCACTTAGAGAGAAAAAATTCTCTCAGGCTTTCACAGAGAACAAATTGGGCAAGCAATGGCCATGACTTATCCAGATGGCTGACACTGACAAATGATGCACAAGGTGCTGTACATGGTCTCAGGGTAAATCCTGAGGGAGTTTGACTGACCTTATTAGATAGCAAAAGTTACTCTTTTTGTGATATGGGTCTTGCTTTAACTTGATCTTAATCATTCAGCACAAAAGGGTAAGCACAAGGTGTAAAAAGTAAAACAACATTAATATGCTGAGATGTAAAAGGCTCAAGTCAACAACTTCTGATAATTGCCAGCTGTGTTGATAACCCACTGCTATTATGAACTTTTGGACTATGTTGGGTTATATTGCTGAATTCAAGTACCTGTAAAATTTGGACTGGCACCAAGCATGAAAAGGTCCTTTAAAGACTTCTCCAGATAAAGCTTCTCTAACAACAATGGAACAGCTATCTCTGACAAAACAAAACAAAAAAGGGAGCCATAAGTAAAGGATCATTTTGTAGTGAAAAAATATATGTACAAGATAGGATAGATATATAGCTACTTTTCTTAGTTCACTGAGAAGAAAGTTTTGTACTAATAGTGTTTAGACAAGATATCATATCTGCATCTTGTCCTTTGAATAACTACTATGAAGACAACAATATGCAATATATTCATTATTATAACTGTCCTACTAACCTGTTTTGAAAGTGTTTTATTGCTATTTTATCTTTCTTTGTCATTAAAATGAAACAAAATTTAAAAAAAATTTGATGTGGTTAAAAACTCCTGATAAAAACTCAGGTCATTTCATTTTCTTTCTGTAGACATGAAGGTTGAGAAGTGAAGAAGAGAAGTAAAATAATTTTAAAATTTATTAAATCCTTTTGGGACATATGGTTGACAAATCTCTTCCACATCTGGAGAATGTGCGAAAATGAACCCATAGTTAAGAAGTTTTGAAAATCCAAATGATTGGGTGTAAACATTTTAGGCTCAGAATTGTTTTTTAAAAATAGTCTTCTAATAATAAATACTGCCATAATTAAAATAAATCTTTTGACATCCCTAGAAGTAGCATTGCTATATGAAATGGAATTCACATTTTAAAATTTGGCAGCACTCAGAAATTATTTTCCATAAAGACTATACTAATTTGTACCTGCACAAGCAAAAGCACACCTTTTATTTACTTTGTCAACCCTGAAGTGTATCTTGACAGGAGGAGAAATGATATTGATATTTTAATTTACTGTTTCTTGATTACTAGTGTTATTGCACATCTGTCAGGGCGTTTAGTAGCCATTTTTGTTGCCTTTTCCATGAATTTCTTGTGGCTGTATCTTACTGATTGTCCGTCATTATGTTTTTTCTTATAGTTTTTCAGGAACTCTTTATGTATTAGATGCTAATCCGTTTATTATGCAAGAGTTTTTCACTTTCTTATCAACTTTATCTTTGTTTTGTGTTACGGACACTTTTAAATCTGTCAATTTTTTAATTTTGATTTTTAATCAGTACACAAAAACAAAATCACACATGTTAATGCAGTACATATATATAACACTTGCACATGGATTCATTGTATAATGTTCAAATTCTTTTAAATATACCTATTTTCTTAAACAGTTATCATTCCTTTGTGGTGAAAACCTCTAAAATATTTTCTTTTTAGGCTTTTGAAATATCCAGTACACTGTTATCTATAACCACCCTACTGTGGAGGACTCTGTGCTCCTACCTCACTGTGACGTAGTGTCTGATGATACAACCGCCACAGCTCTTCCTGGCTTCTGGGTCCCACCATTCCATGCTCACTTGCCAGGTAGTCAGTGTTTTCATATTCAACATGTAACGAAGATGATTCAGAATTTGTCTGTTTATTCCAGCTCCATTGATATTATTGCAAATGACAGGATTTTGTCCTTTTGTGGCTGCGTATTGCACTCCATTGCATCTATGTATCTGCATCTGCATCTATACTTATCTCTCCCCATGTCTCTGTCACATTTTCCTTATCCATTCATCAGGATGCTTAGCTTTTCACCTCTTAACCTTGTGAATACAGCCACAATGAACACGGGTGTGTAGGTATCTCCCAGCCCTGCTGATTTCATTTCCTTTGAATGTGCATTAAAAAATAGAACTTCTGGATCATGTGATGCTTGGTTCTATATTAAGTTTTTACACAACTTCTTCTTCTTTTTTTGTCTTTTTGAGACAGGGTCTTACTATGCAGTTTAGGCTGGCCTCGAGCTCATTTCTGTAGCCCAGGCTGGTACAACTTCTACTCTGTGTTTCGTCATGGCTGTAGTCTGCCAATACTTGGACGCAGATGAATTTCATTATTTTCTACTACTGCATCTGGCTTTTATCCCTTCTTTAACAAAATCTGACCAAATTTCTACCAGGCATGAACAGAACACATCCTGAGTTGATATTTTGAGTGAAGGCTTTGTATTTGATCACCATTAGTGCTAGCAAACTCCGGGGGCTGCAGAGGCCTGAGAGCTGCGTGCTTCTGTCATGATTTCACAAGGACCGTGTGTTCTCAAGGACCCCTGGCAGAACTGAGTTCTCTAAACATTTTTGATTTTTTTAAAATAACTTTTCAGTGATTGTTTAGTAGAGGCTGTTTTTAAAGCTTTTTGAAGGACCAGAAACTAGGTTTTCCAGTTCTTTAGTTTCTATCATGTCACTCACAGACACAGGTGTTTTTTTTTTTTTTTTTTTTTTTTTCTTTCTTACAATGAAGTCAATACCAAAGTAAATAAGAAAGCAGTGGATGCATTGTATATATATATATTTAAACAACACCTACTGCTTCACACTATAAACATTTGGCTTGGTAAATGTATCACTGTGCTATATGGCTTCAAATGAGACCCCAAATTCTAGGAAATACTATTGATAAATAACTCTGTAATATGTGGTAATTTGGCTTCCAGTTTGGAAGCAATTGTATGCTCACCTGTTTTTTTATGTTTTGTTCATGTCACTTGGACTTTCAACATTATTTATGACACTGAGGCAACGAAAAAAATCCCTCTTGAAATGCTTACTTTCATAAATTATCCCCCATTACTTATGGTTTGAAATTTGGCAAGAATAGACTCTTTCGAACAGTTTCAAAGTCTAAGTTCTGTTATTTATCGAACTCTTCATGACATCAATAGTTCCTAAGGAGTCATATTTTGAAAGTTGTGTGTTTCAAGTTACCTTTCTCCCACCAATCTATGTAAGTGGTTATAGATGAAAACCTAACTTATGGAAAGAAGGAAGAGAAACTCAGTGAGGATTAGTGTCAAACACCTTTGAAGAATTATCTGTTCTTAAAATAAAATAAAGCTTTTTGAATAGGTAATACATTCAAATAGTTTAAAATTCTGTGTTTGTAAAGGATATATCGTGAGGGTATTTCTTTGTTCCTTATTTTCTAGCCTCTAAACTCCTGAAAGTAAAAAATATATATATATTAAATATATATATATATATATATATATATATATATATATATATATATATTTCTCATACATTTTACAAAAGCACAATATCTTTTCCAGGGCAATTTCAGCTATGCACACAAGGCCATTCAATGTCATTCTCACACCCACCCAGATACCCAGGACAATCACCCCTATTGAGAGTTGACTGATTACAGCTGATGGTTACATTTACAAAGTATTTCCCAAGGAACACTTAACCTAGTGTTTGATGATACATTTGCTAATCTCCTAGCCAAGTTGACACAGATCTTGCCTCTGGAGCCCCCTTTTTGTCTGCTTGGAAGTCACACACATCTTCTCAGTACACAGCCAACAAATAGAACAATAACAAAGTCATCCTTCCGCCTAATGTAATACAGTTACCCTGCTTAGAGGGAAATCACACTTTCCCTTCCACAGAGGAGGATGCAAAGTCCAGGGTGACGCTTGCTCTGATACTTGATATCTCATAATTTATGTAATGTGATATAAAATTAATTACTACTAATGCTTTTATGTTAGACAATTATGTGCTAAGAGGGGAGAAGGCAAATGTATTTTCCTAAAGTATACTTCAACCTACTCATAACAAAGTAAGAATGAGGCACTCATAACAATTCCAATCCTCATTGCTGCAAATGATCACGTGGTCACAATCAGTTTTATAGCTGCTAACTTTCAGATCTCTTTTCCTTCATCAAGTGCCTCAACTTATCCTAGTTCCTGGCTTGACAGGATTTCCAAGCATTCATTCTTGAATGAACCATTAGCATTTTTGCCTGAATTCAAGTATTGTAGCTGTCTGTTAATTGTAACCAAAAGGGCATAATATTACCAAAGATGGCCTGTTTGCATCACCTGTGTAACAGCAGCCAAGTTTCTGCTTGGCAATTAGGCTCAGTCTCTCCAGTCAGTGCACTAATTTTTGGATGTTGATTCAGAGCCTGAGGACTAAGTGATGGTGGTAGTCTTGACGCCTATCTCAATAGCATTAGTATTATCTCAGATGAAACCTAAAACTAAGATCTTAAAACTAAGACCTTGAGCTTAACAGAGCAAAGGTCTTATGAGGATGGGAGGTCACTGGCATGATAACCAGAATTTTGCTACTCAATGATTACAACTAATTCTGACTGAGCACATTGTTACTCTAACTCTTTTCTACCTGGGACTGACAATTCTGATCATCAGAGAACAGAACTGTATCTCAGTCACTGATTCCGAGCATATACATTTTTCCTTGTTTTGTTTTGTTTGTTTGTTTGTTTTGTGGAACCAGGGATCAAACTCAGGACCTTGCACTTGCTAGGCAGGCACTTTTGCCCCTGAGCTATCTCCCTGGCTCCATGCTGAGCATATATAGCACCCTAGGGAATATCACCCCAGTCCTGCAAGGAATTGCCTCATAGCAGGTGCTGTAAAGGAGTTTTTAAAGTCATTTCACTATTCTGCCAGCTGCTTCCAGTTGGTGGAAGACACGGTAAAAGCAATGGATTTCATGAGCCAAACTTCATTTGCTGTGAATTGAGTTTCTTGATCAGAAGTAATGCTGTGTGGAGTTCAATTGGATAAAGCATTTTGAACATCCACAGAAGGTGACTTCAGCAGAAGCGTTGCACACAGAGGAGGCAGGCTGATATCCAAGGTATATCTCAATTCCTATGAGAACAAAGTACTGTCCATCCATGATAAGAAGTGCAATATAACCAACTTGCATTCAGGTAGCTGGGTAATTGCCAGGGAATATTAGGGATAATTGACAGCTCAGAGATGAGCTGAGGCACTTGATGAAGGAAAAGAGTGTTAGTTTCAGTCATTGGAAAATTGTGTACTAAACAGTGGTGGTAGCCAGATTAGACTTGGAAAATCAGGTTACCTGTTACTGAGCCCAAAGGTAAATTTCATTGCTACAATTATTGTCATTGATGGGAAAGGGAGACTCAATTTTAAAGGAGGGTCACTTAAGTTCACTTAAACTGTTGATAAACTCACTCCGTCAGCCTTCCCATGAAGCTAACTATAACCCCACTTATAAACAACCAGGGTCAAAAAATAGGAACAAATATTTAGAACAAGTTGGGGACTAGGGTAAACATTAAACCACATTGCCCCATGACAGGAAGATGGTCAACAGTGTCTGAGAAATGTAAACTTTGGGACAATTCTGTGATGTTCTTATAAAATTCCTGAAAATAAGGTGGTGTGATAATGTGCTTACAATGGAAACCTGAAAAGTATATAACTTGGAGGTAAAATCTGAAGAGGGACAACAATTTGGGAGTCCTGACCCGAACAAAGTCAGGATGTTGGTTTTGAACCCACAATAAAAAGCTGTTTTGTTCCTTCAACCTCATATTCTCTTGTGGGTGACTTCCTAATTGAGACTGCTGCAAAAGCACCATGGCCACTTTGTTGGGGAGCCCATTGGGCAACGGTGGGGGTGGCTGAGGAAACACCCTGACAAACACCATGGGTTTTCTTTTATCTTTTGCACATAATAAGTCCATGGGAAATTTTACATATAAGAGGGTTTTATACACATAAATCTTTTAGGGGTAGTGAGATCCAACTCGGGGCCCTGTGCATGCTGGGCAAGTACTCAATCACTGAGCTACATCCTCAGCCAAAGTTCAAAGAAGACATATCTTTCCGATAGGTTGTTTTTATTTACTTTGTACAGTATGATCAGATTATATTTGTAGCCATGTGATTTACTGAAAGTGAACAAAGAGGAGACAGGTCCTGTTTATTTATTTATGGTACCAATGATAGAACTCAGAACTTTGCACTTACCAGGCAGGTGCTTATGTCACTGAACTATCTCCCTGGCCCAAGGTAATTTTTAGATACTAACTATATACTTTTTCATATGTTGAGTGACATAGAATTGGAACTACTTAATACTGGATCAAAAAGCCTTGGGCACTCAGAGATAAGAGAAGTTCTCTGCCAGCCTACTCAGCTACCTGTACACTCAGCTACTTGGGAGGCTGGGCAGGAGGACTTCAAGTTAGAGGCAAGCCTGGACAACTTAATAACACTTGTCTCAAAAAAGTGCTTGGAAATATAGCTCAGGAGTAGTGCACCAAAAACGCATGTAGTTTTGAGAGCTGGGCATCAAACCTAGGACCTTGGTAATGCTGTGATACAGATCTATAGCTTCAGTCCCCAAAAGTTTTTCACTTGCTCAGAGGTTACCTGTGGGACAAAACGTCAACCATGCACAAAGATAGCTGACCAGATAACAGCCCTGTTATTGTGGAGTAATTTCTTTCCTTTCTCTCTTCCCCACTTTCCTACCGCTATTTTATGAACCTCCTAAATAAGCTTCTGGACCTTGGATTATTGTCTCAATCTGCTTCTAGATGAACCTATAGTTTTGGATGAACAAAAGCCCAGGTGAGTAGTACACCAGAGTAGAAACCCATCTTGAATTCAAGCATCTCTTCAAGCCCATGCTTTTCCCTCGAGGTCAGGGAAAAGGGTAGGCTAGGAAAAATATAAGCAGCAGCAAAAGATTGAGCATGTCTGATGAATTTGAAGAAATAGAGGAGTATGGCTAGAACAGAGTATTCTAGGAATGGGCATTGCGGTTAGAGGAATGAGACCAGAAATTCAATCTGGGGAGAATGCATGAAGTTCTTGTAGGTTAAGCTAAGGCTTTTGAGGTTTATCATAAAATCAGTAAGAAATCAGTGCTTGATTCTGTTCAAGCATGCCATGATTACATATCAATGTACAAAACAAGTCTGATGACAATACAAAGAACGAATTAGGGTAGGAAGCAGTGCAGAGACTGATTTATGAGATTTGAGAAATTAGAAGGATGACATTTTGGACAGAAAAGAAAGAAGACTTGTGGGGCACAGGACTGAAGTATCTTGGTTACTGGCTGTATTTAGGGACATGAGCAAAGGACAGCAAGGGAATAGGCTGATCTGAGCAGTTGGGTGAAGGGTTGTGACTTTAAGTGCTGTGAAAATTAGAAGGATGGGGCACAGGTGGAGGGGAGTGTCTGCCTGAGTTGAGGAAGAGAAAATTCGATGGATGATACAATTACCCAAAAGCCACCTAGGCAGAGATGTTTGGAGGAGATAAAGAGAATTTCCAGAGATTTAGGAAGCAGGCTACAACTAGATGTACAAATTTGGGAACATAAGACAATAATGGAAGGTCTTTTTTTCTGTTTGTTTGCTTTTTTGTACTGGGGATTGAACTCAGGACTTTGTGGTTGCCAGGCAGGTGCTTATGCCACTGTACTACCTTCCAAGCAATAGTGGAAAGTCTCAGAGCCTTGGGTATGGATGAAGATCTTGTTTGACAAAAGGAAAACAAAATCCTGTACATAAAATATTTTTCCACACACTACATCCAATGATCTTCATAGTAACCATCCAAGGAATAGAGGAAAGAGATTATTTTTGCTGTCATTTTGCAAGAGAGAGGACAGAAATGTGGAGGGAGGCTGGGACTCACTCGGCTGGGAAGGGAGAACTGAGGTAGGGATACCTCTGCCGACGTCACACGTGGTCCTCTTTCTATCTCAGCATGCAGGCCCTCTAAATCATTTTGCATAGCCAAATCGAGTAATTGAATTTACCATCAGGAACGTGTCCTAAAAAGAGATAGCATTTTATCTTTCCTCCTACTTTTTAAAAATTTGTCTGTACTGTAGAAACCTGGCATAGGTCAAATCATGATGTACCATGTTCTTTCCTATAGACCATATCTGTTCCCTGATAATTGGACATATATTCAGTGTAATAATCAGAGATGGACTGAATCTCACTTTTCTACCCTGTGCGTGCTTTGCAGGTCAATTCTCAGAGGCTCAGTTCTGGCCGAGTTGTTTTTCTCAGCCCTTTCATTTCTGCATCACCTGTCAGCCTGCTTGTCTCCGTTTTCCTTATTTTTGGTCGTGTGCTAGGCATCCAACCTAACTCCACAGAACAAAGTTTTAGGCTCCAGTGATTTGGATGCATTCAATGGACATCCTTAATGTCTACAGCAAATCTTCCTGAGGCTTTTCTCTTCTACCTGTTATGATCTGGGGAAAGCATTCCCCAAATGGTACTGGAAGTCATGTCAGGAAACAACCCTGACCTTCAAATACTACTGTTTTAATGTTAAAAAAAAATCTGCTTCCTTCTTCTTTACCCAGAAGATGACACTGACATTTGGAAAACATTGCTGAAGGTCTTGTGTGTGCCAAATTGTGACGTCTTTTGTTACATGATTTGTGGCATTTTTATTTGCTTGGGAGGGGTGAGTTCAGAAGTTTGACAGTGTGACATGTGGATAAATGAGTCAACTGCATATGACATCCTCAGAGCCACAAGTCAGTCAACAGGCTGAAGGAGACAATTTAGTCAAGCAGGCTGGAGGGGAAGCATGAGCAATCCGAGCACAAGGGGCTTCCGTGTCTGCTGTGGCAGAACACATTTTGCCAACACAAACTGTGGTGAGCAATTTGTTTCCTCACCCCTCTAGGCTTATTGTAAGTGGTGGTGGAAGAAATAGTCCCTAATTATGGCCCAGAATCTTCTGTGCTGTTTTTCAGCTTTTTGTTGTTTAAACTAATTTCTAGTCAATTATATCGGTGTCAGGGTACATTACCAGTTTTGTTTTAGCAGAAGAACATTGATGTCGTGATCTCTTTCTTTGATCACTAGAGTTTGCTGTTTTAAATTTTAATTATAATATAAATCAATAATGGCTGATTTACGAGAAGGAAAAGTTTTCAAAACTATTCTCTGCTTTGCTTTAAACTCTCTGGAATATAGAACAGCAACATAATGACTCATTTAGGAAGCAGATGTGCTCTGCCTGGTGAGAAACTGGAATCAATTGTTTATTCCAGTGTGTGTGTGTGTGTGTGTGTGTGTGTATAGACTTTGGAAGCACACTATAGCCTCTTTCATTCCATACCAGATGTTCTAAGTACCTAAGTCATTTTTGTGGGTATATGAAGTGGTCCATCATACAAAGAAAATACTTACTGGTCATCTCTGGCTATCTTTTTGATTTGGGAGAATAGGTACATTTTCAGAGACAAAACATTTACTGTTTATGGGTTTATTGGGTAGCTTTCTTCTTATTCTTTCATTTCACTGGGAATTATAGATAGAAAGTAAAGGATAATATTTTCATTGTCTAGGTTGGTAGCATCTTTTGATGTCTTTGATATGAACTTAAAATAAAGGCCAGGTAATTCCTCAGTGATAGTGTAAGCCTAGATAAGGTGCGTGGCTCATCATAGCCCAGCTTTTTGACTCTGTTCTAGAAAAAAAAAACAAAAAAAACAAAAAAAAAACCAAACCAAACCAAACCAAACCAAACCAAACCAAACCAAACCAAATCAAACCAAACCAAACCAAATCAAACCAAACCAAACCAAACCAAAACAAAACAAAACAAAATAAAACAAACAAACAAAAAACCCAGAGAGCCACAGGTCCAAGACATAACACTCCTAAATGTAGCGTACGTCTCATGGACTCTGGTACAAGCCCGCACTGTGACCTCTCTCTGCATCCGCTTGTACCTCTTATGTCTTTTTTATTTATTTATTGATTTTTATAGCCGGCTCAGCCTGCCCTGAGGGCAGGGCTGGCACAGCATGTGATGCCGGGGATTGAACCACGGTCCCTGCAGCCGCCTAAGCTTTCCTAAGCAGGCACTTTAGACCACTGAGCCATCCTGCCAGGCCCCTGTACCTCTTATTTCTAAGTGGCTCTGGAAACCCCAAACTCAGAGAGATCCTTGACTTCTCAGCCTCTTATGCTTCTGTGTTTAAGTTCCTGGAACTTCGCAGATGCTGGGTGAAGTTCAATGCAAGGACTAAGAAACTGGGAACCAGTGATAATGTTTGAAATCATTCTCTTGATTTCCTCTGCCATGCCCCTGCTGAGAGCAGTGCTTTTAAATGTCCCGGAAACTAACCTTCCATGTGAGGTTTCACTTGGTGGTGCAGAGGCAGGAGCCAGACCTATGAAGCACTACAGAGGGATGAAGCTTGTCTGTTATGGTTTGTGTCTAGTTGTTCCCGCAAAGCCTCATGCAATCATGGGGCGGGGACTTCTAGAGTTTGAGACTTGACTGATGAGGCACTGGGATTATATATTTTAGTACTGATGAGATTATGGGTCTGAGTATTGCTGGGAATTATAGATGTGACCTGAGGCAGATAGGTTAAGTCAGAGAGCCTGATGTAATATAAAGAGAGACAGAGACAAGACTCATGCCTGTGCTCTGCTGCCGTGATTGGTTGGTTGCCTCTGTCACCATATTGTTGCTATTCCGCTGCCATGAACTGCTGCTCTCTGTCATGTGCCTCTCAGCCTTGGAGCCAGCCGAATATGGACTGAAACCTCCAGTAACTGTGAGCTAAATAAACCTTTCCTTCCTTCATTTTGTGTGTTGGGTATTTGTCCCAGTAACGAGTAAAACGTAACTAAGACATTGACTTAAAAATCTTATAGCTCACACGGTGACCATACATCTATCTTTGTCTCCAACTCTTACTGTCCAATCCTAAAGGTAATAGTCTCTGCTTTTTATTATAAATCGTCACAAAATAATTGATACCATTTCATGAATGTTTATTATGTGTTAAACTTTTGCTAGGTATTTTACATTTTTGTGATTTAATATTACACTATTTTTTTCCAGGTGCAAAACTGCTGTGACTTAAGTGTATTTCATACAAACTGTCTTAGCTATTGAGTGGCAGGATCGGGAGTCTGACTCAGGCCTGAATAATTTCAAACGTTTGTTACTTATTTTGACCCCTTTTCCTTCTTGGGCATTGTTCCATTCTCCAAGTTTAAAAGTCTACCTCCTCTCCTGACTTACTTTTTGTATTTCCTTACAGCCTTATTCTTCCTTTCTTTCTTTCTTTCTTTCTTTCTTTCTTTCTTTCTTTCTTTCTTTCTTTCTTTCTTTCTTTCTTTCTTTCTCTCTTTCTTTCTTTTAAGGAGCACATCCAAAACAGTCTGCACTGAGTTGTGATATTTAAATATCTATCCTTACCTCTTAGAACTATTTATTTATTTATTCATTATTTTTGCATTTGGTGTAGGATCTTAGTACGATGCAGCTTGTACTCAGCAATCCTTCTATTTCTGGCCTCCCCAGCCCTGGGATGACAGGCCTGTGTCATCAGGTCAGAACTTGCTCACTGGCTTAGTGCCCCCGGAGGCACCGCTACTAGCTTTTCTTAGAGAGTACCAAGGATTGAATCCTGGTTCCTTTGCTTGTCTAAGTAGGCCCTGTTCTTAGTCTCTGAGGCAATAGATGACTCTAAATACATTGCTCCATTGGGGAATTATTGATCAAGATAGACAGCTTTATTATGGGTTTTCTGCTTTCTTTACTGCCAGACTATATATAGAAGAATAAGGGGAACTGTAATGGTGGATTTTCAAAGTATTTGATATTTGGGGACTATCTCCAGGAAACAATAAAGGAAAATCCATTGCATTTGCTTACTTTGTGTTAATAGTTAGGCCATTCACTTAAATAACAACTTTTGAGTCTTTGTGCGAGGACTGTATTGGACTCAGATACTACTGGCAAATCTATGGAAGTCCTGGAGCAGCAGGCTGTTTGCTATTGTTGCAAGCTCTAAAAGATTTGACATCACTAGATTAGGGTATTAAAATATAAAAAGAAAACAGAAAAATGGATAAAATAGATCCATACCCTCAAGAATCTTGTAAGAGTATGAGAGAAATAAACCAGAACTGCCCTGTGGATGGGTAAGTGCTTCTATAGGGAGTTGCAGTGACATGCGATGTTACCAAAGCCAGAAGGGGCCTGAGAAGGTCAGGACTCTCTTCCAGCCCAGAAGTGGCTGAAGATGGTCCTTGAGGAGACATGTGTACATCAGCCAGGGGAAGAGAGGCAGGCTCACAGAAGGGACTCTGCAGCACAGAAGGCGTCTGCAAGGGCTCAGGGATGTGAAAGAATTGGAACACTGTAGGTGGCCTTTGATTGGAACGGGTGAGCCAAGGCACTGTGGGGATGACAGCGCCAAGGTCACTTACAGGCCAGTTCATTTCCTGATCAAAGACATCTGCAGGGCACAATGTTACAAGCTTTACTTGGAGTGTCTTACCTGATAGAAGCTGGCTTCTAGTCTTTTTGATACAAAATCTCACTTGAGCTTGCTTGATACCTGCATATGACTGAGTTTTTTCACCCAACAAATGGAAATGAGGTAATGATTGTGGGAAGATGATTTTTAAATTTTTCCAAGAGTTAGTGTCCAGGGATCGTGTTCTGTGCTTTTATTAGAGGTAAAGTAAATTGCTTGCTTTATCTGATGTTCTAACTAGCTCCTATATTCCAGATCTCCAGCAAGTTTTTTCTGCCAGTAAATGCAGTTTCTGGTCAGCTAAACAAATACTGCCAAATTCATATTACTTTGTTTGGTGGAACTCTGTCATTTCTAATTTTTTAAATTATTATTATTATTATTTTTTTTTTTCTTTTTGAGACAGGGTCTCGCTATGCATTCGAGCCTGGCCTTGAGCTCACTTTTGTAGCCCAGGATGATCTCGAACTCACACTGATCCTCCTGCCTCAGCCTCCCAAGTGCTGGGATTACAGGTGTGCGCCACCACGCCCGGCTTAAATTACTATTTTGTATTGTCTTAAAAAATAAAATGTTTCCTTTAAAAGACAAGACAGTTGCTAATTTCTACTGTTGGATGATTTGGACATGCGGTTTCACACAACCCGAGGAATGTTATGGACAGTCTTGGATGCTTGCTAAATGAACTTTAGGATTGTTCATGTTCCAGAGGTTATTTATTTAGCCAGGCAGCATGGTATTTTCAAAGAATCTGGGAGGTAGAAAAAGAAGAACCTCTTTATTAGCATTAACACAAATCCAGTCTGCTAAAAGAACTTCACCAAACCAAACCTAGATCCTGGGATTTCTGTTGGCAGATCCGTGGGCTGTATTTAGAGTGTTCTGATTTTCTAGGACAGCTGAAATTACTCTGAGGATTACAGTTTTCTAGAGAAGGATATAAATGAAGCATTGGCTCCAAATCTACATCTGTCACAATGGCACAAAGGATATGCTTTCCACGTTTTATGAGTCTGCTGTATGAATTCAGGGCCTTCTTCTCAGTATCGCTAGATGTTAGTTACAGCCCCTGACTGCTCTTGGTGGGACACACACAATGCTAATGGCTCCACGGTGATACTTCTGTTGTGCTCAAAGATGGTATGAGGAGGGCCTGCTCTGTTTGCTAAGGGCTAAGTGTCACGGTGCACAGCTGCCTCTCAGAGGCTGCTGGAATTTTAATGCAGCACATAAAAGAGCTAAGATTTGATGAGCCTGACTAGAGGAGGCTGATGAGTCTGGGCAGACTTGAATCAAGGGTATCTATGGAGGTGTAGGTGCTGAAGTAACCATGGCATTGCAGATGGTAAGGCAGGGCTGCAGATGGTGAGTAATGCTTCCTGTTGATTTATGTGTGACAATAAAAAACACTACATAGTCCAAAGGGGAATCATTTGCCTAAATGTTACAACATGGAAAAAAAAAAAATCTAAGGGCTAGGGAAAACTGGTATCTTCACAGGCTCCTGATATTAATTTATTTCAAAATAAATAGTGGGGACAACTGAATCTACAGTAGGCCAAATAAATATTTGTTAGCCACAAAGGGTTTGTGAAAATCCTCAGTATCTGGTGCACAGCAATAGTTGTTTGAAGTGTATTCTTTTTTAAAATCCCCTATCCCCTTTCCACATATAATTCCACTTAGAAATTGTCTGTACATGTCATGGTGATATTTTCAGGAGAGTCCTAAAATTGTTCTTGGAGTGATATGTGTTTCTCTGTTTCCTTCAGTCAAAATCTGTTGTGGGGAAAGAATTTAGTGTGAGTTTGTTCAAGTCTCCTGTGATGGACATCTGCTATTTTTAGTTGCTCAGCACGATTTCTCTCTCTTACAACACATTAGTTTTCTTTGAAGAATCCTTTTACTCCTACCCACTAGGGCTGCAGTCACATGGCTGGTGGCCATCATTCTGAAGTGGGCCTGGAATGCTGTGCTATGCACTTTGGGAGACTGGCAAGCCCTGTGAGGGCAAGTGGTAGAAGTAGAGCTGGGGATTGTCTTGGCTGATGTGTGAAGATTAAGAGTGTAACAAAGGGAAGAACAAAAGAGAGGGGTGGGCAAGGGACATTTGTAAAGAGGAATTATAATTATGCCTTTTACTTAAAAATTACCTAAAGCAATTCCTGGTACTGCTAATACCTAATAGAAATGTATAAGAGGAGTTTAAAGCCTCCATCGCAGTCCTGATAGATATTGGTAACAAGCCACATCATACCTGGCAGGAGCTCATAGATTAAATTTCTTTAGGTTAAGTAACAGATCTGGAGGCCCTAATTAAGGGAATATATTATTTGAAAGAACAACTTCTCCTTCTACCTGAATGAAATACTCAGACCGTTTCAACTAGATTCTACAGACTGACATTTCCTTCCGGTTTTTTTGTAGTGCGATGAAGAATGTTCTCCTAGCCAAGATAAACACAAGGCATTCGTAGCCACATGATCTAGGAGCACTGTGACACTTGCAAGTTATCTTACTCTGGTTGTCATAATGTTGGGTAGAATTTCAGACAGTGCTACCCTTCGGAAGGCCAGCTTGTTCTTGTGATGTAGTATAGAACCGAGTTTCACATGAACAGCAGATTTAGGTGGCTAATCAATTTAACTCATCCATGAACATTGAACTCCAGTGGCTAGATCTTGATTTAAATTTGATGTCATTTATGCTATCTTCATAGGTTCTTCTTTATTTCTATAATTCTACTGAATGGTTGTTTTACATTGTCTTCTATCTGAAACAAAGGACATCTGTTCTTTTTCCCTTCTGTCTTTCTCTTTTTCCCTCAGTAAATTACACTGATAAAGTAAGCCAGTGATAGGAGCATTGATTTTATTTTGTAAAAATTGGGCTGTTAGATATTATAGGGATGTAGGTGGATTTTAACTTGCTATCAGGAAAGTTTTCTAACATTAAGTGAAGACCAGGTCCATCAGTGACAGGAGGCAGGTAGTAATTGTGACAGTCTGGATGAATGTTCCTTAAAACCCACATCTTAAGTCCTGGTCCCTAGAGTGCTGACAGTGGAAGTGCTAAGGCCCTCTCAGAGGTGGGGCTTAGTGGGGAGTCTGTAAGTGACTGGGGGACTTGAAGTCTCCTTGAAGGAGACTGTAGCACCCTTATGCCATTCTCTCTCTGTTTACTGTTTCCAGAGTGAGCCTTTGCTGTTACATGTATTTCTGCCATTGTTACCCACTGTCCTTACCAGAGACCCCAAGTACTGAGGTCTGTAACCTCCGTCCTGTAAGAATATGAGCTAAATAAAGCCTCTTGTCATTTAAAAAAATTCAAATATCTCACTATAGTCACTAGTACAGTGCCCTTGTTACTCGGTAGGGATGTTAAAGATGCTGTGGAAAGGATTTATGTATTGGTGTATTTTCAGTAAAATGATATTTTAGAGCCATTTTGAATTCAAAAGTCTATGTGTTCCTAATGGCTATACCAATGCTATTAATACTACTTGTGCATTTAACTATTAATAGTTATAATTACCATGTGGTAAGTATCTATTCTATGTATTAAACCATGCTAGGCATTTTTACTAGTGTATCTCAGTTATATCTCACACCAACTTTTGGAAATATTATCTCCACCCATGTGGACTAGAGACAATTGTTCTGTTTTAAAATTTGTTTTGTTTCAGCCTTTTTAGCCATGTATGGAGTCATTCTTTTATTTTTTAATTTTAGTTTTTTCTTGTTTCAGAACTTTTTTGTTTGTTTGTTTATTTATTTATTTTTATGGCTAGCTCAGCCTGCCCTGAGGGCAGGGCCGGCGCAGCATGTGGTGCCGGGCATCGAACCGCGGTCCCTGCAGCCGCCTAAGCTTTCCTAAGCAGGTGCTTTAGACCACTGAGCCATCCTGCCGGGCCCCTGGAATCATTCTTTTTTTTTTTTTTAGTCTTTTTGAGACAGGGTCTCGCTATGCAGTTCAGGCTGGCCTTGAGCTCACTTTGGTAGCCCAGGCTGGTCTCAAACTCGCACTGATCCTCCTGCCTCAGCCTCCCAAGTGCTGGGATTACAGGCGTGCGCCACCACGCCTGGCGAGTCATTCTTAATATAGAGGGTAATGCTGAATACTTTACAATTGCTATCAATACAAAAGAATGGAAAAGATTCAGTTCAGAAATTGCTCCGAGGAAGGAAAGCAGCAGAGTGGTCATCATAACAAAATCAGGCCTCTCCAAGATTCGGAATCCAGACATTAGAAAGTAACAATGTGGAGGAAAAAAGGAAAAATGAAGCAGATCGCCTCGTCTGAGGAAGAAGCAAACGGGAAAAATTAGAAGCTATAAAGGAGTTGGAAAGGTGACCAGCAGAACAGAGGAAAGAAGACAAGCATGCAAGCTGAGTGTTCTGCTCAGCTCTCACAACTCATGTGGAGGGGATCCTGGCTCCTCAGAAGCAAGGAAGTGCTCAGGGTCGCAAGGCCCAGGGAGAAGGAGGAGTGGAGCTCTCTTACGCTGTGAACTGCAAACATAGTGTGGACTTAGCTTTGAGGGGATTCCTTCCACAGAGCTGGCGACATCTAGAGTGGAATTCTAGTGCAGGTGCCCACAATATCACCTCAGAGTGCTTGATCAGGCACTATCTCAGGAAGAGGTTGGTTACTTAAATCCCGGACTTAGAACAACTACAAAACAGCTTTACTTCAGGGCTCTGAGTGCTACCTTTTCATGGTGAGAGGGTGAGACCCATAGAAGACAGGAAGACAGCTGTAGGGCCAGGGAGATAGCTCTGTGACACAAGTGTCTGCCTGGCAAGTGCAAGGTTGTGAGTTTGAACCCTGGTCCCACCAAAAAAAAGAAAAGAAAAAAAGACAGCTGCAGACTGGGAGTAGTATAGAAAGTGGTACCCTGCCTGGAAAGTTTGTACTCAGGCCAGGGAGAACACAGGCTGTGCCATGTAGGGCACTTTCAAAAGGCGGGGGGCCAAACTGCCTGGTGGCATTAAGTACTGGGATTCTTAACCTGCTGCCTACATCCAGCACAGATCTCAGATCTGACCCCCTTCCTTATCCACCAGTGTGAGCAAGCACATGTCTCAGTGGGGACATGGCTAGAGCCTGGGTTAAACAGAGGGCCCTCAGATATGGAACTCACCTCACAATGCCATAGGCTATAAGTCTGGGCAGATGAAGCTGAGACTTCCTGGACTCCAAAACCCTAGATTCTGGAAAGAAATTACTCCTTTAAAAATACAGAGAGATTTTTTTTTTTTTTTTTTTTTTTTTTTGTGGGACCAGGGTTCAAACTCACGACCTTGCATTTGCCAGGCAGGCACTTGTGCCACAGAGCTATCTCCCTGGCCCCTTTTTTTTCTATTTTTGCATTCATTTGTTTCCTTACTCCTTTTTCCATTTAATCTTCTCTATTATATATCTCTATCTCTATCTCTATATATATCTCTCTATATATATCTATATCTATATCTATATCTATATCTATATCTATATCTATATATATCTATATATATATATATATTTTTTTTTTTTTTTGGTCTTTTGAGACAGTGTCTCGCTATGCAGTTCAGGCTGGCCTTGAGCTCACTTTTGTAGCCCAGTCTGGTCTCGAACTCACACCTGTCTCAGCCTCCCAAGTGCTGGGATTACAGGCATGAGCCACCACACCTGGCTCTATTTTATATTTTCCATGTTATTTATTTTCCCTTTTATCTTCTATTTCTTATTTTTTCATCATACATGTCTAATTTTGTAGCCATCCCTCTATTTCTTGATAGAATCCTTTGTCTCACTTCCCTCCTATCTTCCATTAACTTTTCAAAATTTTATGTTTGTATTCACCCACTCTCAACCTCCTCTATCTTTAATAGTAGAACCAATAAGCTCTTTTTTTTTAAAAAAATTATTTATTTATTTTTTTCTTGTTTCAGAACTTTTGTTTGTTTATTTATTTTTATGGCCCGCTCAGCCTGCCCTGAGGCAGGGTTGGCGCAGCATGTGGTGCCGGGGATCAAACCACGGTCCCTGTAGCCACCTAAGCTTTCCTAAGCAGGCACTTTTGACCACTGAGCCATCCTGCTGGGCCCCTAAGCTCTGTCTTTAGATAGTTAACTCTAGTTTTTACTGTTGGAACTCTTTCATATCATTAGTGGAGGTATATTAATTACAGTTGGTAGATTTTTGTAGTTTGTCAACATTTTTTTTCTTAGTATTCATCCTATAATTATAGATTTATTTTCTAAGATTTGAGGTGGCATATTATCAGTTCTTATGAATCAATATCCTATTTGGCTTAGATAATAACATTGCTACAGATTTACCAGTGATGCCAGGGTCACATACCTGTCGCTATTAATAGTTTTTTTTTTTTTTTCCTGTATGGCAGTATTCAGATTACCTTGGTCACATTACCAGTTCTGTGGAGCTCCACTCTGCCTTAAAGAAAGATAAGCTTGAGTCATTTATAGAAAAATGGTGGCACCTAAGGCGCATAGGGTCAAGTGCAACTAGTCACACACACAAATTTAAAGGCTACATTGTTTCTTTTATATGAGAAAGTGAAAATATAAAAAGCAAAGTAAAAGATAAATTGATACAAATTAGGTGATAGGAAATACCAAGACAGCTCTTTTGCATATAAGAAGGAGGTAGAGGGACAGAGAGCAGCTGGAACGGAAGGGGATTAAAATAAATAATCAAGATGTTTTACATACACACGAGGAATGTGATTATGTGCCACAAACATTAATAATAGAAATAAATTAATAAAAACAGACAAAATAAAAACAAAATTCCCTTGATGAAATGAATTTGTATCATCATCCCAAAGTTAAAAAAAAATTAAAACAAGAAACTGGTTAGTCCTACTGTGTACATGGTGGCTGCAGAAGCATTCTGAACCTATTTCGTTGGGTCAGAGTTTCCATGTGATGTGAACATTGGAGTAATTATTGCACAATCATGAGATTATTCTGGGGGTGTTCTTTTACAAGGGAAGAAGAAACAATAGAGGTTGAGAAGAAGCAATATCAACCTTTACCTATTAAAATGATTACAACGTCAAGATGTTTTATGCACAGCAATGTGTTGAGATGTTTGTAGTTCAGACTACTGAAAATAATATTTGTTTTCCAAATGCTATGCCAAAGTATTTGGGTAGTATTCAGAGGGTTACATGCTGCAATTCAAAGTGTCACACGGCCTACATCAGAGGTCTTTTATGATTGCTTACTCATTACCGTCAGCTGGTGCTTGGCCAGTATTTTTCTACGGAGTCATATCCTTTTATTACAGCCATTTGCAAGCAGTCATTGATGCATTTATCATTTCTGGGCCTTAATACAATTGCAACTCAGGGAATCTAAAATCAATAAAGTTTTAGATGGGATGTGTCAATTGGATAATGAAAGTGATTTGGATGCAAAGACGTTAATAACATTTGGGGAAATCACTCTTATTGAATAATGTGGAGGCTCAGAGCTCTGCTTTTGGCAGATGTAAATAAGTCTTTGGGACTAAAAGAGGCAAGTGGCTTATTGGAAATATTATGAGGGAGGTTTTTTTGTGCATAGATTAATACAGACAAGTTTTATTTGAGAGCCAAACCTTGCTCTGAAGTTTGCAGAGCAGTATTCATTCATTCCATACCTGCAACCTGGTGTGTTAATGTTAAAAGACGACTTTGGTAATGAGCTAGCCTCATGCCAAATTTCAAAAGGTAGGAGTCAAAAGGTAGGAGACTGCTGCTTAGTCACCCAGTTCCTATATCTTGACCACTTTTCTAACTCAATTCTCTCTCTTTTTCATTCCTATAATCCTTCCATATTTCAGACTTCCCTCATGTAAAAGACCTCAATGGCTGTCACAGTGGGAAAATCCTAGGATGAGTCTCCTCAGCTCTGAACACCTCAATGGTGAAGTGACTTCATGTCTCTGAGCCTCAACATTCTCATCTATAGGATGAGATAACTAATAACGTTCTCCTCAACAGTGTTCTAAAGATGAAAGCAAGCTAGGAGCAGTGGCTCATGCCTATAATCCAAGCACTGAAGGAGGCTGATGCAAGAGGATCAGCTAGCCTGGACAATGTAGTAAGATTCTATCTTAAAATAAATAATAAGAGGACTGGGGAAGGTTACTCTGGGTTTGACTCAGTATTTAAAATATTATTATTAGTCACAAGTCTTTCTATTTTAGTACTGAATATTTAATTGGATATATGCTTAAATTACCTAGGGGCTATTGCTGTATTGAGATTTAAGAAAGCACTAATGGATATCATTTTGGTGTAATTATTGTGAGAGTTGTATATTATCATGTAAAATATTAGTTGAGAATTTTAAAAATCCAAAATGAAATAAAAACTATATCTAATAATTTTACTAGTTTTACATATATTTCCTAATTCATATATATATTTCACCCTTGGATCCTTTGAAGGGAAGCTCAGAGAATGTTAAAGACGATGAAGTTTCAGCCACATACTCCTGAGGATTTCTCTACCATCTTCACAATTAAGCTTTTTTTTTTTTTTTGGAATTTTAGGGAAGGGCCTACAGGGTGTTCAGGGTCTCACTACTTGATTGGACTCGTAGTGATCTGTCTGTTTACAGCTTCCCAAGAGCTGGGATTACAGGGGCGCACCAACACGCCCAGTCTCAATTGCCATCTCAGCTTGCCCAGGGGGCGGGGCCAGTAGGGCAGGCCTGGAGATCTAAGGCCCCTGCGCCTAACAATTATGCTTATTAAAGTAGAGTAGAATGCAAGGTTTCCCATATGTTTACAAACTATTATGTATGTGTTTGATGTAAGAAGGAACTTTATATATAATTTCTTAAAATACCTGTAATGATACTGCGTTACATACTCTTGGGTTACCATGGGTTTGTCAGTTTGAAATGCAAGAAGTATTCAAATCTTGGAATTTAATGGATTTTTAGAAAAAATTTTAATTACACATTTGAAGTTCTGGTTACACCCTAGGGATTTATTTGCTTATGAAAAGTCAGACTATGAATTACAATATTGCAGAATAATTTCCACTTCAGCAGATTAGTTTCCCATTCAATCCACAAGTGACTTGTAAAATTTTGCAATACCTAAAAAACTTCGATACTACATTACAAAAAGTTACTTAAATATTGATGAGAAAGATAGATGTTTATCTTCTCTTTTGATATTGATATTAAATAAAAGGTGGAATGTTTTTATTTAAAACCAATCCCTCATTCCCTCCCACCCAAATGTAGTAAGTAAATAGCAACTCGAAGAAAGGCTTCCTTTAAATCTGTTGTTCAATCCAAATGTATGTTAGGAAAAAAGTCTATTTTTTGTATAAAATATAGCAACAAAAAGGGAGTTGTAAATAGAAAAATAAAACATGTAGAGGAGACAAATATTCTGTGTACATAGCTTCAAAGTTCCAACAGGGGACATTTATCAGAAGAGAGATAAGACATTCACTAACTTCCAAAGAACAATCTTTCAGTATGTTAATTTGCCACCACAGATTTACCTATGGAAACTACTTCACTAGTCTTTAGCAAGTAGCAGTTCAGTTGAAATGAAATAAAGATTTTTCACTTAGATACCTTAGTTACACAGACTTTCCTGGATTATAATGGAGCACCTACCAACATTCGGTCAGTTCACTGGTAATGAAACTCCTTGTCAGTATTATTCTTTCACACAGTAGCTAGGTCTTAAATGGAAAAGGGCTGTGTTTATTTTCTCTTTAAATCATAGGAAGAGATTATATCACCAACTAAGGAAAACATCTTCTTTCTTGGAAATCAGTTAAAAAAAGATCTAAAGCTGTGAATAAAAAGTAATGAAAGAAAAGTAACCATCTAGATGCCCCCTTCTTTACAGGGATATGGTAAAAACACAAGGAAAATGCTTAATACCCTTTAGTTCAGAAATCTGGTCCCTTCACCTGCAGCAGGGCTCATTTTACAATAAGAAAAGAAAAGAAAAATAGTTTTGGCTATAGCTTCAGTAAACAATAAATGATGAGAAATCTTGTATTCAAAAGATCTGATGACTCAGAACACAGACTTTATCACATTGACATTGTCTACATTCCTCCACAAAGCTTGGCAAATAAGTAACTGAGCCCTATTTTGGCAGAAGGAGAGAGGGACATACTAGTCCCAGCATCTAAACAAAGTTATGAAAACCACCAATGAACACAAACAGTACAACTTTTCCTGAATAACAAAGACATCATGTTTGCATATAGGACAGCTTTTGCATTATTGCTCTACGTGTAATAATATATTGAGGAACTCATAACAGACTGCACATTACAAACTTAAGGTTCTTTGGTGAAGAATGAAAGAAAACAGTATTTGAACTTTAAAGAAAATGATTTTATCCCTTTTGCTTTTATCTATTGATCCGCTGGATCCTCTCACAGAGCAGGGAGAGGTACTGGGTGAGCTTCACCATGGCCACAATCACCACACCACCAGCCATCATACACGTTGGCCAGAAGAGGGAGTGGAACAGCACGTTGGAGCTGTAGAGTTTGGTGAGGATGACGCTCTTCTGGTTTCCTTCTGGATCAGAGTAGCAGGAGAAATGCTGGTACTTTCTGAAGTTTTCCATGACAACATTCACCAGGGACATGGATTCTTCAAAGTTTTTTCCACATTTAGGAATATAGGAGCACTGTGGAGAGTGAGATAAACAGTCACCAAAAGGTGCTCTGGTGTGTGTGTTGTGTGTGTGTGTGTGTGTGCGTGTGTGAGACACTAAGATGGGCTAGAGCATATTGGCCAGCTTGGTCACATCTGTGAAATTCTTGCTGTAGTTGTATTTTTTTTTAAAGCTCATAAACTTTAAATTATCACACATTGATTAAAACAATATTTTAGGGCATCCAACCAAGATGTTTTTTGATAACTCATTTGTACATTGTTTAATTATTGATTGATGTCAAATTATGATCAATGTGTTAATTAGCTTGATTTATCCATGCCACATTGCATACATTGTAAAAGTAAATGACGCCTGGTGTTGAGTTCTAGCCCAGCCTGGTGACTTAATTGGTGAGTTTCCAGCTCTCAATGAAAAATAGAAGAACTAGAAAACTGAAAAAAAAAAAAAAAAAAAAAAAAAAAAGTAAATGACTCCCATCGAATGATTTTTGCCATGTAACTGTAGTGGGTTTTATGTATTTCCCTGGAATATATTCCTCCACGTAATAACTGTCAACTCTTGTCAGCTTTTGTCGAGAACATCATCTGTGTCTATCCCATCAAAGGTTACCACCCTATCCCAATACTAAAGGCAGTTTAGTCTTATTTTTATGCTTTGGCTTCTCTTTATTTATCAAAGGCACTTTGATTGCCTTGTCACTGTCATTAAAACAAAAACAAAAACAAAAACAAATAAACAAAACCCAAAAGTTATAGCTCTGGTGAATTATTGAAAAAAAAAGGAATCTTGGAAAGAATAGTAATACTGACCCGCATATCTCATGATGGATGAGCCATAGTAATGCAGTTTGTGGATAAGCCAAGGAAAATCAAAACAGGATCAAATCAGTTTGTTCTTCATTCAATACCAGTGTGGGAATTTACCAGATCTCTCCTCCTCTCTTTCATTTCTCTTCCACACCCTTACATTCTTGGCCATGTCATCTCACATTTCCTTCCTGACTTTCCTCCAACACCCCAGTTTCACCTTTTTCTCACTGTTTCCTCTTTTTGTCCCTGCTTTCCCATGCCCATTATTTTTATCTCTTCTCTGAATGCAAATGAAATCAGAATTTCTAACTTCTTTGTAGCTTTTTGACTTTACTATGTAATTAGATATATTATGACATATTTTACTAATTTAAAAGTAGTCTTGGAGGAGATGAAATTCCTGCCACTCACATTCCTTGGTCTATACATATAGATGAAGCTTTGTAACAATGAATGCATTTTTTTTTAAAAGTTGGGAAACAGTGACTTCCATCACTTTTCCGGGCAATTTGTAGAACTTTGGTTAACTCTCCTTGTTATGGTAAATACTTCTTATCAGTAGGAGAAAAGGCTTCCCTACTCCTTATGGTATATATTATCAAACTATTACTTTCACTGGCTTACTTGAATTAAAATAGTTTCTGATAGGATTGCTGTTAACCTGCAGACCATTTTATTATGGTTTAAAAAATTATGGCTCCTCTTCAAAACATCATTATTTCAGTTGGAAACTATTATAACAATTAGGTTTAAAAATAATTCACATTTATTGCCACTTACTGATGTAAAAATTGTGATGATAAATATTTATCTCAATAATCTCTACTAGGTGATTGGTATCCCTAGGTTTGTATGGTGAATAGCCTACCAGACTATATGTAGAGATATAGATAAGGTGGGGTATGGGTAAACTCTAAGGTACATTGATATGAGATTTGAGGCAGGATCCTAAAATTTCAGAAAAAATTAAATCTGTAGGTTTTATAGGAAGAAAAAATGCAAGATATTAAATAAGTTTTAGCTGAAAGTGTGTTTCGAGTACTCTTTCCTCTGATTTTATTAGTGGGTATACAGACACTTTACTAAAGTATTAATTTGACTATTGTCAGTAGGAAGTTTCTTTGATTCGTGAAGTTAATGCATACTTGACACTATCATCAACTCTTCTTAAAGTGATGTTCTTATAGAAAGTCCTGGTTGAGTCTTAGAAATGTAACTAAGAATAAATGGCAATGTATTCATATTTGTGAATATAGCAGAGTACAAGCCAAACAACTCAAGATCTAAAAACACCTTTAGGAAGCCAAGATTTCATGGCGAGTTATAACTTAGTACAACAATTGGCCTGTGACTGCCAAAAGCAAAATTTCCATCAACTAGATGACTTTAGATTAAAAAAAACTATAAGACAGTTATGGGCCTACCTTCTGTCAGTCCTTGTAAATGTCTTTAACATTTTTAAATTGAGTTTTGAAATAAAGCAATAAGAAAAATAAAACAAATAGGAGACAAGCCATTTATGGCTCAATTCAGAGAAAGCCAATTTAGAATATAAATGTTTCAGGTGTATTTTTGTGCCAAGATAGTTTATAGTAGTAGTTTCAGTGATTAACAGTACTAAGTTATTGAAATGATCTCAATGAAAATGTCAGTCCATTAAATAGGAAGTTTTTTCCTTTGGCTTATACATTTGAGAATTGACTTGGCTTAAATTTGCTTTTTAAAAAACATTTGTCAGCCAAATGGTAGTAATTGTCACTAGGTAAGATTCTCCAAAATAAAACAAGATATAAACTACGTTTGAGACTATATAGCATGGCTGTGATACAGGAGCTGATTAAAACCATTAGGATCTGAAGTGTGTACATTTAGGGTGGCCAGACGGGGCACATTACAAACAAGACTGGGTTTGGGTCCTCAGGACCAGTGGCGTCTGGAGGAGCAATAGGCAGATGTTCCTGAGAAAGGATGCCTTGCCCTGGTGTTTTTAATGTTTCCTAACTTCTCCAGGTGTCATGCATTGACACGCACATGCAGTTTGGCTCCTGCTTGCCTATTATGCCCCCAGAAAATTCTGCCATATGTTCGTTATTGTTGACAGTCCCTTTTGTAACAACAAATCTATGAGGCAAAATTAAGAGCTCCTGACTTTCAGGAAATCTGCTCAGTGTGTTACTATGGCCAGTTTATGTGGCCCTCGAAACCAGTTTCACCTATATTTGGAGTAGCAAGAGACTTCTTGGAAGATCTCTGGGAGGATTACATGAAGAATACTTATAAAACACCAGTAAGGTTTTACAAACACGTTGTACTACTGTAATTTTACATTTGTCTACATGATTTTTCAAAATCTTTAATTAAGGGCCGCATACTAAAGCGTGAAAACTCTATGAAGGCAAATTAGCAGATCAATGATTTTCACGAGGTAGAACTGTCCATGGTTCTTGTCTCTTATTTTTCCCCTTCTGTCCTAAGAGATTTGATTATGCTAATTTCTGCATTAGGATCCTGTTTCTGGCTCCTCAGCGTAAACTAAAACCATATGCGTATTCCTGAGGCTAGTATAAATTTGGACTAAAGATTTAGTTGTAACTTCAGCATATGTTTAGGAAATAATTTTATGTGGTTGACGTGGAGTGTATTATAAAATGTTTTTGAACAAATGACATTTTACTGTGTATACTCAGTAGGAAAAAACACAACATACGAAGGAAAGATAAGGATTTAAGCATTTTTATATCATTTGTATTTTTACTATGAGGGTAGGGTTTAAGATATTTAGTGTCTAGATTGTGCATGATATGTTACTGAACAGAATATATTGATATTTTTTCTATACATAATATATGTAAGTATTGACCAAAAAGCATATTAGTATTTATTGTGTCTATAGGTAATTTTTTCTTTTGTGCCTTGATGCAGAAATACAAAGACCTACCAAAACTTTAAGGTAGATATGCATTATCTTTCTTCTTAATCATGAGTTCTGTTAAAAGGCCTTAACTTTTCCTCTGATCCCTTGGATACTTGAAAGGCAGGAGCTTCTCATTAGTATAGAAAACCACAGAATGGCCCCATGTGCACAGCCTTTTGGCTTTCAGCTCTGAAAAGCCTGTGTCCTTAGTGGCTCTGATGGTCTTATCCCTTACACAATTAATGGAGACCCTGTAATTACATTTTCTCTTCAACTTTTAAAATTTTTGTTTGTGGCTGGCTCAGTCCATCCTGGGGGTAGGGCTGACATGGCATGTAGTTCTGGGGATTGAACCATGGTCCCTGTGCTTGCCTAAGCTTGCCAAAGCAGGTGCTTTATACTGCTGGGGCATCTCACCTGCCCCTCTTCAACTTTTTAGAAGCGCCTGAAAATTTCATTTTCTTTGGCTTACTTCCAGGATCATTTACATCAGCAGAGTTATTTTTATTCTCATAATAGGCAGCTGTTTTGAGAAACTATCTGTTGGGGTTTTTGTGGACATGCTTCAGCAGCCATGTGTGAAGCAAAGTGACAGGCCTTCAGCCTAAGGTAGGGGTGCAGGCGTGTGTGGTACTGCGGGGGAGCGGTACGTGGCTGGCTCACCTGCCTGCCTCCTTTTTCTTGCAATGGCAGGAAGAGAGCTGCCAGTGTCTCAAGATCTTCTGAAGGGAGATGTTTGTTCTTCATTTGTTTCTTTTTACACAAAAGGGAAAACATTTTATTTCAAAAAGATTAATAAAATCCAAATAGTATTTATTGAATGCAGATATGTACTGTGCCAAGGTGCCAGCTATCATGCACATAGGTATCCAAAATATAATCCAGGGTAATTAGAGGGAAACGAAGTACAAAACAAGGTCAGGTGATGCGATAGGACAGGAATCTGTCCAAAAGGCTCTTACAGTAAAGGACTGCATCATCACTGAGGATGATCACAAATCTCTCAAAACTCAATTTGTAGGCATCCTTGCTTACTATGTTACTGAGTTAAATAAATAAATAAAATTGCTCATATGAAGTACATGTTCTTGGTTGTAAAGTGGGTGGAATTTTTCTACTGTACCTAAGCAATACTATGCACGTATTTATTAACTATATGTATTGTGTCAGACTTTGTTTTCTATGGTAGAGAATAAGGTATAATTCCAATATTCCAAGAATATGGTAGCCTTGAGTTATTTTGACCTGTAAGTGTGCTTTTAACTTTAGAGTTCTGCAAATACTAGTGATGGATACAGGAACTGAGAGAGTGAATTTTCTTTTCATTTCTCAGACTTAAGGCTCTTTACTGCTGCTCTAGTTTGCACCTCTAGTGTCTGCTTAATTTGGCAAGCAGGGCTGTTTGAAGTGGGCAGAGAAAAGGAAAACAGAAGTCAGGCCTTCTACGCATGGCCATTTCTTTCAGTATTAAGACAAAGTTCCTGCCTGAGAGAGGTTTTCTTTTCGTGTGTTTACCCAAAGCGCTCACAGCTGTTATGGCATTATCTGCTTGTTTTGAAGTAGAGAAGAAGCTTAAAAGATCCAGGGAATTCACTAATAAGATGAAAGCATCTGAGCTGTAGGATTAGTCAATACTCAGAATAGCGCAAACCATGGGGCTTCAGGGTCCATTTGCATTGCATTTGACCCAGAGTGAGTCAGATATCTAATTTGACTTTGATGCTTTGCCATGGTTGTCTTCCTTGACACTGGGATGGCACAGGTACTTTTTCCCCCTTGCATTTCTTTTTGATGTTCAGAAACATCAGTGTTTATGTGGATTTCTTTCAGGTACCTTTCCTTTCCTTTCTGCTCAGAGGTGTCTTTTTTTTTTTTTTTTTTTTCAGGACTGGGGTTCAAACTCACAACCTTGCACTTGCCCAGCAGGCGCTTGTGCCTTGGAGCTATCTCCCTAGCCCCTCAGAGGTGTCTTTGTGGTTCCAGATTTGGTTCTGGTGAGGACTAACCAGTATTGTGAAACACACACACACACACACACACACACATCCCTGAATCTATGGTTCATAGGCAGTTTCAGCAAATACTGATAAACGTGTCAAAATTTAAGGTGCCAATTATTCAGATGTCAGATATTTAAATTTTAGGGCATGTTTCTCACCTCCTTTCTGGCTCATTTTAGAGCGAACTTCTGTCTGCTTGATATTTACTCTCTAAACTGATGTTGAATATACAAGCATAACTTTGCTTGGAATCCACGGAATTATCTAACCATAACTTTATTCTTTTCTGTTGGTCCTAATCACCTCTTGGAATGTGGCAGAGGGCTGTAAATTCTGCTCATCGACATATACCAATCGAATGATATGTGTTTTATGGAATTTGGAAGTTCTAGATTTGTAGAGTGTTCTGAAATTATTCTCATGGGGTCAGCATGATGAAGTAAAGAAACATAGATTTTAATTCAGATCTAGTTAGCATCATTTTGGGAGAATTATTTTCTGAGCTCAGGTTAGCAATTGTAAAGTAAAAGACATTATTAGTGCCTACCTTGGGATTGCTGCTATAATTAAGTAAGTGAATCCATGTAGAATATTTAGTATTATATAGTGTCTCACATTTAGCTTTTGATATAATTTGGCTACTCATTTAGGAGTAAGATTAAGTGAATATATATATATTTTTTGGACTAGGGTTCGAACTCACGACCTTTCACTTGCCCAGCAGGGACTTGTGCCTCAGAACTATCTTCCTAGTAAGTGAAATTTTTTTAAAATAAGGTTTTAACATAGAACTGGGCAGATGGCACATAAAAGGCACTTCATAAATAATTCTGGGTCTCTCTTATTTTTCTATTTAGATTCATTATTTTCTTCTCTTTTCTGTATCTTACCAATGCTGTGCAGAGTAACTTAGGAGCTTTGCATAGAATCCCGGTATCTCCTAAAATCTAAATGTACAGCTAAATAAAATCTAAGCAGCTCTCTGCCACTGTCTGGAAATAGTTTTAGCATCATAAATGGACTGCAAAGAGGGCCAGTGATCTGGGGGGCGGAGGCTAGGGATGAATGATAGGCCTGGCAATACCCAGGTAAGCCCTCTTGACCCTCACAGAAAACAGAATTATTGCACTGCATGTTGGTAATGCTGAGCTTGGGGAATTCTTGTCCAGATGGGTATAGTCTCTGGTCTTAAACAATATATAATACCTTGGAGTGGGTGACAAAAATGGAAGGTGATGCCACATTTGAAGTAGAAAATAAATAATTTATGGAATTTACTCTCCACGGATAATAGTTGTTTTGTCTATGAGAGCTACGTATAAAAACCATGTAGATATGGTATCATGTCGTCTAGAGAAAAGCAGCTTCTTATTTTACACTAAACTGCACTTTGAATAAGCCCTTGAGAATCCTCGGTAAGCAAAAGAAATTGAAACGCTCAAAGGTGATTGGAATTGGGAAATTCACAAACGAAAACCGTAGCGAATCATACTCAGCTACTGCTTATGATTCCAGTGACAGCTCATAGTCAAAGGAGGGAGGGGCCCGTGAGTGTGGTTGCAGCCCCCAAGGCCATTGTTGAGGCAATTAGCAGGAGCACGCGCCTGCTTATCAGCTTATGCAGCTTCAGTTGTACCATTGACAAGAGGCTGGATATCGGGTTTAAAGGCTAAAGGAAAAAAAAAAAAAAAAGTGAGGATATGCAAATTTAAAATTAAAATTCTTTTGAATATTTTTCTGCTAAGATGCAGACAATTTACTGGATATTATTTCGCCTCCTGTTGTTGCAGGTTTCTCATTGTCAGTACTGCCTTATGTGTCTCAACAAAACTGAGCCCATTTCTTGGCACCTGGGGGCAAGATCATTATTTAGTGAGGTTTGGAGAAGTAACAGGAAAGGAAGGTTGACAATGAGATGTCTTACTTTTTCTTTGCTAGTAATATCCTAAGTATTCTTTATGTTGCACAAAGACGGTTTAATAATCTTTCAACTCTGTTATCAGGATGTATATTTTTAATTAAAAACAGAAATGATCTGCAGGAAATAAAGAATTGTTAGGCCTGGAATGTAGGCTGAGTGTTGGGTATCTCTTCCTCAGCAGCATTTGTTAATTGTGGATGTTGAGGAGAGCCCAGGGGTACTGCTGGGGGTTTTGAATGCCTGCCTGAGTGGTGGGAGGGTGTTCTCACTGAAGGACTGTCAGTGGGGCCCTGGTGCCTCACTTTAGGTGAGGCTCTGAAGAGCAGCTTTCTAGGAGTAATGGTCAACATGAAGGACAGGTCCTCGCGAGAACTACACTAGACTTGAGTGTTTCAATTTATGAGCTCTGAGGCTGGGGATATAGCTCAGTGGCACAGTGTCTGCCTGACAATCATAAGGTCTCAAGTTCAATTCCTGGCAGCAAAAAAGAAAAAAAAAAAATCAATGTGTGAAGTTAAATGCAATACTTTCAAATGGCTCATTTTCTCAGGGGCTTGGCAAGCACAAATGGAAGTACCTTTTGGAAAAGATTACATTATCGTGTCACTCTAAGCTTAAAGTTATTGTTGTAAATAATTTTAAATATTTGATTCTAAAACTAAGTCACAAGTTCAGATAGTTCGAGACAATGTAAAACTCAATGAAAGAAAACAATGAGAGCAGGTATCTTAGGATTTCAGATATAGAAATCATTAAAGTAGACTTTTAAATAGTTTTAATTTCATCTTTTGAATTGAAGAACAAACAGGACAAGACTTAGAATATTGCAGGACAGTAGAAGTGATGAAGCATGAAATGGATATTGTAGGACTGAAAATACAATAACAGGAATTAGTGTAAAGGATGAAGTTAATAGGTTTGCAGAGTTGAGGAAGGAATTGCTGAATGAGAGCATCTAGAGGGAAACAAAGTGAGAGTGAGGCGCACAGGGAATACAGTGAGAACATGCAGCACATGGCCAACTGGGTTCCCACAAGGAAGCGAGGAAGAGCGTGAAGGCAAAGACAATGTCTGAGGAGGTGATGACTCAGAATTTTGCCAAATTGACAAAAGAACCTTGAGAAAAGGAAAAGAAACCCTGGGAGATGCTAAACAGGCTCAATAAAAATAATTTCATCATTTGCCCATGATTGAGAAGCTGTAGAACACTAAAGAAAATAATCTTTAAAATTGGCCAAGATTACTTTCACAGAAGTGGTACTTAGACTGAGGGTTGATTTCTGAACGGGGGTAATGTTCCCTGGAAGACAATGGAAATGAACATCCCACTCAGAATCTTGTCCTCAGTGACTGCAGCCTTCGGGAATAAAAATGAAGTAAAAGATTTCCAGACAACGAAAAACCGAGAACATTCTTTGATCCAGAAACTTCACAAAATACTAATTAGATAGTATTATCCAGGTAATGGAAAAACGATTCCAGGTGGAAGATCAGACAGAAGGGACCGAGGAGTGATAGAAATGGAAACACACAAAGCTGATATATATTAATATTTACACTCAAACAATATCTACAGGAACTTACAGCATTCACACAATAAAATGACAACACTATGTAGGCTGGGAAAAGAACAACTGAAGTTAAAATGTTTTAATGTTCTTGATTAGTCAAAATTGCCATTGTAATAGGCAGGCTAAACACTATAAAAAGGTAATGGACTAGATAACTTCTGTGAAAAGAGGAGAAGTGGGCTTATAGAATAATTCTGTGAGGAATTTTTAAAAATGGACTGGAGCTTGTTGCTGTCCCTATGGAAAAACAAGAATAAAGACACCCACAAAGTGGTTATTACATAAAAGTCAGTTCTGGGCAGTTTGTACTCTATATGTGAAGGGAGCAACAACAGTAGCTGAAGATAATTGAGCAGGAGATTGTATGAAATCAAGACTGGTAAAAACTTATCAATAGAACAACAAAAATATTTTTAAAAAGGGAAAAGATTGAGCTGGGAGACAGCTCAGCAGCATGTTGCCTGTCTGGCAAGCACAAGATCCTGAGTTTGATCCCTAGTAAACCCCCTCAAAACAAACAAACAAACAAACAGAAAAACCAAAACACAAAAAACAAAAAAACCCAACCAACCAACCAAACAAACAAACAACCCCCCCCAAAAAAAAAAAATTGACACAAAGGATTTCCACATGATCAATGATCAATGGATAGACTCTTAACATTAGGCATCAGGACTAGTAGGAAATAACACTACACTAGCTCCAATTAACATTATAGGTGATATCAAATATTGGTGAAGATTTAGAGCAATATAGACTGTCATACCCATGAAGCTGGTGAGCATGTAGACTGGTACATGTATCTTGGAGAATCCATTTCATTACCTACTAAACTTTAATATATACATTATGGTCTAAATAGTTTGCTCCCAGGTTTATATCTGATGGAAATGCAGGTACTGTGAACATGGAGGCATATGCAACAATGTCTGTAGCAGAATTATTTGTGATGGTTTAAACTACAGAAAACTCCAAATGCCTATCAACAGCAGAATGACTACCTAGACGGGCATTCGTATACAATGAAATGTGGTACAGTAATGGAGATGAACTATCATGAAATGAGCTACACCAGCAAATACGATGTGAATGAAACCAGATGCAAGCAAAAAAATTTTGTATGCTTCTATTTGTGTAATGTTTTAGAGTGAGGCAAAAACTAAAATACAGTGTATACTAATATATGCTTAGGTGATAAAACTACAAAGAAAACTAAGAAAGCAGAAGTAGTATTGGCTAGGATAGTGGTCACCTTTGATAGGGGCCACAGCCTGTAGGTATTAGGAAGAGTCAGGATGGGTCAGTCAGAGGTGCAGGAGTTTTTGTTTTACTCTAGGGGTTACAGGGCAGCATTCCTTTATAATAAATACTTGAGCAGTAGTGTTTCATTTTATGCACATTTCTGTATTTGTATTTTAGTTTGCATTTAAAAACGAGGTAGCGGGGCAAATGCACCACATGATGGCCTAGAATAATGCTCAGAGCAGACAAGGTACTGGTGATAGATATATAACTGGGACTTTTAATGGTAGCTTTTTTTTTTTTTTTTGTCTTTTTGAGACAGGGTCTCGCTATGCAGTTGAGGCTGGTCCTGAGCTCACTTTTGTAGCCCAGGCTGGTCTCGAACTCGCACCAATCCTCCTGCCTCAGCCTCCCGAGTGCTGGGATTACAAGCGTGCGCCACCACGCCCGGCTTTAATGGTAGTTTTATTCCCTGTTTATAGCCTAAAGAATGCATTCACAGAGCTTTAGTGATAAAATGTCAAAACAAGGAAATGGAAATATTCCGACTTTTTGATGTCTATCCAACTTTGGCTACTTTCCAGTCCCTTGGAGATGTGAGCATTTTACAGGCATTCATCACTACAGATCAGCTTTGATTTAAAAATCTGACTTGAGGCAAGATCTTGAAAAACAAATGCTTTGTGAGGGAGCTGTGCTTTATACATTTGCAGCCCAAGATTAGGACTGCTGTTGTTTGTGGCTACTACAAATGAAAGAAAATCAGAGAAAACATTTTGAAATAACGTTCTCTGAAATATTCACTAAGGTGTGTCCTCAGAGGTATTTGCAAGAATTCTTTCAAGTTATTGTAACCAAAATACAGAACAAGCTTTCTTGGTTTGCCTCCTATATTGGGAACTAATCCTATTCTGTCACTAGGTACTAAATCACTAAGGTCCTGCACACTCCATAGTAGCTCAAAGCAGTACCATTCAAGTCTGGAAAGCATAATGCAGTTTCTAAAGGACAAATTAGAGCACATGAAAGTTTTAACCCATCTTCTTCAAAATAAGCAAACAGTGAATATGAGCAAACTGCCTTCTTGGAAAATGGGATCAGGCTGTCTGGGCACATACAGTGCTACTATAAACTCAAAATTAAAATATTTAATTGATAATGGCTGGTTGGTTCTGCTGAAAGTGTACTGGTCATCTCAGACCTTGTAAATATAAATTTTATGTGCCACTTTAATGTAGTACACATTTGTTAAGCATTCATCATGTGGACCTGACTTTATCAGTGTTGGCCAATTCAGCCACTTTGAAAATAACATATGAAGTAAATAGACAAACAGGCCTCCCCCTCCCCGCCACTGACCAGGGTTTCAGAGCCTTGCTTGTGTCAGGAATTGTGTTCTGCCCAACACTACATGCTCTGTCCTGCTCTAAGCCTCACAGTGGCCTTGTAAGGTGGCTATTTGTTATCGTCCATTTAGAGAAAAGGAGGCTGGTGCTCAAAGAGTTTGTTCCATTTGCAAGGTCACAGAACTTGAGTGACAATGGCTATGGAAAAGTAAAATATAGCTATGCTTATGGCTACCAGGTACATGGCAAATACCCTATTGTGCTTTTTTTTTTTTGGGACTGGTGTTTGAACTCACGACCTTGCACTTGCCAGGCAGGCTCTTGTGCCACAGAGCTATCTCTCTGGCTCCTGTTTTGCTGTTGTCATGTACATTTCTGAGTAAGCTCTACTTTTACTTTGAGAGCCTACCTGTAGATAATACATACATATCTCCTTCCACATGCAAGTCAAACCTAAATCTACACCACCACAAAGTGGGGGAAGGATTTGTCCATGCCTTGCCAGAAAATACATATTTCCCAGGCTGAGTGTTAAGCTGTGTGGATGGAGGAGGCAGGGCGTGCTTCCTGGTGCTTTTTTTCTTCAAAATGCTGGAAGAGGGGCACTTCAGAGAGCTACGTCTCGGGCATGGGCCTCTGTGTGGAACGCTCTGAGCCAGCCTCCTACCTTCTGATTGATTTTCATGGTCTCCTCAGTGTGGTAGAGAAGGAGCTTTTCCCCAGAAGAAGTCAGGTTCACATACACCTGGAGGCAGGGGTACTGAGAGAGTTTCCAGCAGTCTGGACCACAGCTGAAGGAGCAATTAAATGTTTCCGTGATGGATGCATTCAGCAGGGTGCATTGCGACTCTTCGGTCCACACACTGCAGAAAAAGGACAGACAAAGAAGAGGCCCGTGAGCTTCTGGCAAGGAAGGTGTGACTGGAGGGCTGGGCCTCAGAGTCTCTTTCAAGTGTCTAATATAATCTGCCCGTACAAAGTTTATGCCTTTGAACAGAGCAGTTTTGGGCCAACTACAACACAGCATAGATGAGCTTTGGTACTTGAGAATTTCCTCAGTGACTTCTGTGGGACATAATGTTCTCCAGTGCTTGGTTGAAGTGAATATTTT
Source organism: Myocastor coypus (assembly GCA_004027025.1). Classification (NCBI taxonomy): domain Eukaryota; kingdom Metazoa; phylum Chordata; class Mammalia; order Rodentia; family Myocastoridae; genus Myocastor; species Myocastor coypus. Next base: position 47,160 of record PVJA010011280.1, read on the forward strand.
CCTGCGTTGAATATTCAAATAAGCATAAGGCATACTTGTAAATAATGACCTGTACTCACCCTGTATTTCTACATTGTACAATTTCTTGTCCAAGTCCAGTCCTTACCTCTGCCAGGTATCATGACGTCCTTCATTCCAAGCCAGTTCATCATTTCTATAAGGCCCAGGCTCATCCTGCTGAGCTCTCTTACCATCCCATGAAATCTCTGGAAAGGAAACTTTTCTATGCAGAGCAAGGGTTAAGAAAGATGCCTGAGCCCTCTGGTCTGGAAAGATTCAGCCTGTGCATTGGTCAACTTTCATTTTAAAATGCCTCTAGTCTTGTAATCAAGGTTAATGTTTGTAACTGAGATGGAACACACCAGAAACCAATGTTTTGCTTGTGGCTGTAACATGATCACCATAGTCAAGAAAACAACATATTCTCAGGCAGG
>PVJA010011281.1:0-55013 GCA_004027025.1 Myocastor coypus
ATCTTTCTTTGTAAGCTAATTCATACTTTTTGTGATTATTTTGAAGAAAATAGGTGTAATACCAATGAACTTTCAAAGAAAATATCACCATGAACTGATGGCAAACCAAATCAGAAATCCAGCTGAAGATCATGACATCTGAAATCTGCCTTACTCTGCTCTCTTATCTTTTTTTTTTTTTTTTTTTTTTTTTTTTTTTGTACAGGGTCTCACTACTGACTCATAACGGTCCTCCTGGTTGTACCTACTCTACTCTCATTGCTGGGACAAATACCTGACACTTAAAATTATGGAAGGAAAGGTTTATTTAGCTCACAGTTACTGGAGGTTTCAGTCCATACTCGGCTGGCTCCAAGGCAGAGCGGCACATGGCAGAAAACAACCTTTTATAGCATCTGGCAAGAGCAAGAGTGCCAAGCAGAGAGGTAGCAGCAGCTCAAGCAGCTAACATCTCTTTCGTCCTTACAATGAAATGCAAATCACCTGCCCCAGGGCAGGAGCAGCACCTATTTGCACAATAATCAATTACAAATTCCAGAAGCTGCCCCTTGACTGCATGAGGCTTTATGTGGACACCAATGCATAAACCATAACAACATCTCCTACAGTAGCAGACCAGATCTTAGCTGGGTTAGCCAACACTTTCACAAATTTATATAAAACACATGTCAAATGCCAAGTAGGCAAGTTATAGCACCTTACTCCTTTGGGTAGTGCTGACACATGTATAGTTCAGTTCACACATTCAACTCTGAGACTATTCTAGGCATCTGCCTGCCCTCCAGAAATGTAGAAACAAACTCAAGAAGATGTCTTTCATGTTTCTTGGCACTTTTAAACAAAGATTAACAGGTTCCTAAGCACTTATGAATCATAAATTCAATGACCAAAATCATTCTGAGTAGTCAACAAAGTATTCCATTTTCCTTCTAGGAACTGAGAAAACTGTACCTCTTAAAATTTTTGGTTGATTGAACTATGGATGACTTATAACTAACACAAAGCTGACAAAATTGATAATAAGCACTTTATAGGCCCTCAGATATTATACAGAATAGTCCACATTCTATGCCTTTTATCACTACCAGATGAGTGAAGGCAGAGTACTACAGAGAGGATCCGAAGATGCTGTTGTAAACTAAAGGAAAGAAATGCGTACATTTCTTACTTACAAGAAGCTGCATGTGATTTTCTAACTTCCTCAGCCGAACTACATTGGTCATGAGTGAGAAAAATATTTATGATATTTTAATTGTTTATTACAATAGTTAAAACCTTTAATAGGCACTCCTTTGATCAGTGCAACTATGCACATACGTACGAAATCAGGTGTGCAATGTGTAGGTAGTATCCACAAACTACACAATACACTTCAGCTGGATGAAGCTTGAGACAGGTGTCCATGTCTCTCATTACATCCTTCATAATATCTATCTTAGGCATGACTCATTTGATCTTCTCTTTCACATCATACCCTAAATAACTCGAAACCATGATTAACTTGGGCCTGACTCAAGAAGACAGACGGGCAGACAATGGAAACAGGAAAGACAACAGTGTTTCAGCAGCCCTGTGGCGCAGAGGCTCTCGCCTCCCACTGGAAGGAACTGGATCAGCTGTGAGTGCAATGTTGGTTCACCAGGACTGAGGATGACCTTGAGCTGTGGAATTCCAATGATTAGATTTTCTGATTTCCACTGTGTCCATAAAACAGGATTTTTAAAAAGGCTCCTTTACCTGTCTCCTTTGTATTTCTATACCAGCTGGGTTTTGCAAAGTTTTGCTTGGCATTGGTTAACAACTGGTAAGAAACACACACCAATGTTGTTGCTTTCTACAGCCACGCTCCCTCAGTACTTCTCTGTCTATGCCCTCCCTTCCACCCACCTGAAGTTGCAGTTCATGTCTGTGTTACAGTATCCCTTGTTTCTCTAGCTGCCTCAGACTACTAATGCTCCTCCCACTGAAAGCGGTATTAGTATCAGTGGTATAAATTAAACTATATTTTTAAAGAGATTTATGTGATCCGCTTTGAAATGCTGCCAATACATAACTTTATTTTAATGATTCGTATTTATCAGATTGCTTCTTGTTGATGAGTTCTTTATTTATTGGCAATTTTAGAAGTTTCTTTACCAACAAATGCAATGTTAGCATTATTGACAGTTATAACTAAATTTTGATGGCTATAAGCCCAGGTTTTTCTAGCATTCCTTTCCCTCAAACAGTCCTTGGAATTGCTGCAGAGGCTTGTATATGTCCAGAGTCGCCAGTCCAATCAGGATTACCCACAGCCCAGAGGCTCCCTTTATATTCGCAGTGTGGCACTCCAAGCTGCATTAGACTCCACTGCCTGACACCATTACGGGGCATTATGGGGCATAGGTACAGTAAGTACCTGAGTCCAGAATGAATCTGCTGCGCAAAACCCGTCGGAACACTCTTCAGATAACACACTGTTCCTTCCCCAGCGTAGTGTTTCCAGAAATGAAGGCTGAGGAGTATGGTCATATGCTAGCGTTATGAACCCAAACGAATAGAGGCTTCTGCTAGTGCAACTCTAAACTCATATATATATATATATATATATATATATATATATATATATATACATATATATATATACATATATATATATGAACAGGATTTTAAAAAAAAATATATATATATATATATATATATATATACATACATACATATACTATGTCAGTCAGATTTCCATTATCAAAACTATGTGGAATAATTAATTTACAAAGAGAAAAGGGTTATTTTCGCTCACAGTTCCGAAGGTTTCAGCCCACAGCTGATTACATCTGCTGCTTTTGGCCTGTGACATCTTGGTGGGAGCACGTGGCAAAACAAAACTCTCCCTCACGGTCCGGTAGCAGAAGTGAAGAAACCGGGTTCTCACCATGGCTCTCAGGGATGAGCCACCAAGGATCTAGAGACCGCCGCTAGACTCTCACCTCATAAAAGTTTGCTCACCTACCAATATTACCAAGCTGGAAATCAAACCTTTAACACATAGGGCTTTAACAGCCATCTGAGATCCAAGTGCTAGCCCTCAGCCAGCAATATTCCACAGGAGCACCAGCTCAGAGTCCATCTCAGCCTTAGCTTCCATGCTGTATTCAGAACTTGTTTCCCTGAGACCAGTGCCTCAAAGGCTGTGTCCATATATTCGTGCAGACGCAAGGCCATCCCTTGACTCTGCTCTCATGGCGCTCACTGCCTCCCAGCATGGACACAGCCAAGGTAACTTCTTAAAACAGAATGATACAATTACAGAGTATCAAACAATGTATACAAATTGGTAGTTCCATAATATAAATTTTGAACTTCCTATGAGAAGTAATTTCTAAAACCATCATGCACACTTTCATACTCAGGAAAATTGTGTCATCATTTAAAGTGTGCCTATGCTAAAGCAGTTCACTTATTTTCATATGCTAAAGAAGAAAATACTATCTCAGTGGAAAAAGAATTTAGAAAGCAACTATGCTTCCAGGTCTATTGGTTGCTAAGAGTGTGTTGCCAGTCACCAATGGCAAGTGGTACATGCTTGTGAGCCCTCACTTGGGGGGGCTCAGTCAGTAGGATCTCAAGTTGGAGACCACGCTGGTCTACAGAATGACACTGAGCCTCAGAAAAAAGTGCACTGTTTTACCACTTATTCCACTGTCTGGACAAGCGAAAAGCTAATGTAATCACCATAATTCTAACCACTGACAATTTGTCTTGTCCTTATGAGTGACCAATTCATGAGCTGAGGCTATTAATATAGCTAACATTATTTTTTTAGTATCTAAGGAATGTGGTATGAAAATGTCAATGACAATGAAGTTTATGTTCAAATTTTATTCACTTCACATAAACCATTAAGAATATACTATCCAGAGGTCAGATTATTTTGGGGAAAAGAAACAAGGAAAGAAAGAAAGAAAGAAAGAAAGAAAGAAAGAAAGAAAGAAAGAAAGAAAGAAAGAAAGAAAGAAAGAAAGAAAGAAAGAAAGAAAGAAAGAAGGAAAGAAAGAAGGAAAGAAAGAAGGAAAGAAAAGGAAATACAGCTTTGGGGCTTAGTGATCTCATTTTCATTAGTGTTGGTGGGGTACAATCCATCCAAAGAGCCCTTAGGTATGTTGATTAGCATCCAGAAGAATTTAAATAACAATGTAGGAACTCATACACTCCTTAGGTTTCCCTCATCTATTTAATGTTTAGTTTGTAATAAAACAATGTAGTAACTTGCATTTGTATACCACTTCCTCTCAGAGCACAGGCAAAACCGTTGTCTCATCTGATTTTCCATCCTCCCTTTAAGAAAAGCAAAATTAATGTGGAGCTTTAAGAAAAGGGAACAGAATTATAGGCAAGCATCATGAATTTTGTTGAAATGAAAACAAATACAGAGATGAATTCTGCTCCAAAACCCAGGGTTCACCGTGCAGGCCTGGAAACCGTGTGTTGTGGCACAGGCCCTGTAATCTCAGTGGTAAAGAGGCTGAGACAGGAGGATCACTATGAGTCCAAACTGAGTAGTTAGACCCTGTATCCAATAAATAAATAAATAAATAAATAAATAAATAAATAAATAAAATGAAAAACGAGTTCTATAAATTATTTCTATAAAATCATAGTTGAGTCTTCATACTCTCATCTCTGCTAAGTTAAATAAGCCAAAATTTAAATCTGGCCCCAGCCTCCTGATTAATCTTTGGCAAGATAGTTATCATTTCCACACCTCACATTCCTTGTATATAAAGTAGGAAAATTTCTCACAACTTCATTAAGGTTTTTGTATAAACTGATCTTAGAACATATAAGTGAAACTAGCAGAATCCGCCTAATTCAACAAACATTCACTTTGTCTTTTCTCTCTTATTTTAAGAAAGGCCTGCTCACACTGTCATAATAACATGCATTATTATCATTAGTAGAAGTAGTAGTAGTAGTAGTAGTAGTAGTAGTAGTAGTAGTAGTAGTTAGTAGTAGTATAAGATATTCAATGTATTTGGATCATTTGCTAGGTATATCTAACATTTGTCCACCCCGCCCAACTGCATGGGATAGATTGCCTCATCTACAGTTTTCTCCAAGGTCACCTGTTTCAAGCTGCTTCCCTCCTTCCATCCACCTGGGCATAAAGTTCTTCGAGTCAGCCTGATTTCAAAGATCCATACAGAATAATCAATGTTTTGGAACATTTTTTCATATACTTATTTGCCACTTGGACTTCTTCATCTGAGATATGTATATTTATCTCAGAGGCCCACTTTTTTGATTGGGTGTTTGAATTTTGTGGGCCTCATTTTTTAAAATTCTCAAGACTGTGGATATAGTTCAGTGGCACAAAAACCTGCCTGGCAAGCACAAGATCCTGAGTTCGATTCCTGGTACCACAGAAGGAAAATAAATAAATAAATAAAAAGTAAAAGATACACAGCTACTTTCTTTTAGTTCATTTAAAATAAAAGTTTGTACCATTATTACTTAAACAAGATATTATGTCTGCATCTTGTCCTCTGAATACTAAAAAGACAACAATATGTAATGTCTAATTAGTGTAAACTCTCCTATTAACCTGTTTTGACACTATTTTGTTGCTATTTTATCTTTTTTCTCATTAAAATGAATAAGAACATAATATTCTTTATGTGATCTAGACAGAAGTCCTTTGTCTGAGGAACAGTTGGAAAGACAGTTATCATTTCCACACATCACATTGCTTGTACATAAAATAGGAAAATTTCTCACAACTTCATTAAAGTTTTTGTATAAATTTATCTGAGAACATATACGTAAAATTAGCAGAACCTGCATAATTTTTCCAACTTGTGGGTTTTCTTTTTACTCTGTTGGTGATTTTTTTTTTCTTTTTTTTTTTGACGTGAGAATTTTTTTTAAAAAAATGAGATCCTAGTTTTTATTTTTTGAAGTATTTCCCTTGTAGTTGGGATTTTGTTCATGAATTCTCTGGCTTCCCCTATTGGTGATCCATAAAATGCTAATTAAAACAACACTGGGATTCCATCTCACCCCAGAACGAATAGCTATCATCAAGAAGTCAACCAATAACAAATGCTTCTCCATTATTGGTGAGAGCATGCTATGGTACAACCACTATGGAAATCAGTGTAAAGATTCCTCAGAAAACTAGAATTGAAAGTCCCATGTGATAAAGCTATCCTCCTCCTGCGTATTTTTTAAGAAAAGCTGAAACATATCAAAGTGATATATTCATACCCATGTTTATAGCACCATAATTTGTAATACTTAAATCTTGAAAACAACCCAAATGCCCAACTAAGGAAAAGATAGTACTCAGGTATAAAAGGATAAACTCAAGGGCTGGTCAGATAGTTCAGTGGACTAAAGTGCCTGCTTAGGCAAGTACAAGGATTGGGGTTCCATCCCCAGTGGACCATGTCGGCTGTGCCAGCCTGGCTCCCAGGGCAGACTGACACGGCGACTGGGACTCGGCATGGTGGCACGCACCTATAATCCCAGCGCTTGGGAAGCTGAAAACAGGAAGATCACTATGAGTCTGATCTATGTAGTGAGACCCTGTAGACCCTTAAATACATTTACAGAAAGGAGAAACTCAAGGGTTTTATGGGTAAATGACGTAGCTAGAGACCATATGCATAAGTGAAATAAATCAGACACATAGTTAACATCCTATTGTCTCTTTAGTTTAGGAATATGAAAGAGGCAATAAAATCTGAAAGTTACAATAGATACTGTGAAATGGAAAGAAACTGTTCAAAAGGAAGAAAGAACTAGGGGAGAGAGAGACAGACAGACAGACAGACAGACAGACAGAGAAATATATGTGTATATGCACACAACAACTGGTCTGCTGAAAAGAGCAGTTAATGTTTAATTTTACTTTTCTCTTTCCTTTTAAATATTTTGACCAATATTTCATGCTTGTATCTACTAATCTCTGTAACTAATTTAAAGCCAATAATATGCAATAAAACAATTGTCAAATTCTTATAAATTTGTTTAGCGAAATTTGGTATCATTTCTGGTCTTCTTTTTAATATGGTTTTATTCTCTTAAAAAATGATTAACATGGCAAAGCAATACTGGTTCAGAGTAGGAGTCCACACCTTTCTAGATCATTGTACGGCCTATAATTATCAATCTGTGAGTTTTCTAGGGATGCTGAGGTTTCATATTATCAAGGAGGCAAACGGATCAGCATTGACATAGACAATCCATAGCAAGACAGATGAAAGATGTGCTACACCCTTTATCAGTCTTTTTTTCCATCTCTTTGCAGCTCTTATTCCTAATATGTGTAACACAGAGAATAAAGACATGTAAGATCCATTTTTCCAATGCTCTGAGTTCATAGTACAAATTTGCCTAGATTTCAATAACAGAGGTAAAGTGATGTAGCATATTTATGTGGTAGAAGGATTGATGACATCTGTCAGTTTTCAAGGTGTGAGCCAGATTCTGAGAGCTTTATCAGCCCGCCAACAAGAACACTGGAGAAAGCCCTAGATGAGATGGAGGATCTGAGACAGTGACCAGCCTCAGGAGGGTGGAAGAGAGAGGGGGAGGCAAGCACACATTCAGAGAAACCCGAGAGCTGCCTCAGAAGACAGCACCAGGCAAAGTGCCAGAACGACCCTCCTGCAGAAATACGTGCTTTGGCCACAAAGAAACAAAAACGTTTGTGTTGGCCTGCACAGCCCCAGTCCTGCCTTCTTAGTGAGCATCTTCCCACTCATTGTCAAATTATTCACCTTACTGCCATGTGCCCTAGTGCTCCCAAGGGATCTTGTGAAAGGACTCACAAAGGAGGTATAGCTTTATAGTACCTTAGTAGCTGTGGGGAAACTATAAGAGCAAAGATGGCAGCATGCCGAGCACAGGAAAGGGGAGAGCCTGGCTCTAAGGAGCCCCTTCAGTGTTTTATAGGAGACATTGTGTTAGGTGCACCACAGGCATGTCACATAGTCCTCACAGCACTAGCAGGTGTTAATTATCGTCTCCATCTTCCAGATGAGGAAAAAGAGACTCAGCGAAATTAAATGATTTGCCATTGGTGAGTCAGCTTATAATTAACTTTAAAACCTACACCAAGTTCATTACACAATCAGTCCCTTGCTACACTGCTCTCAATACAGGCAAGGTCAAAGAGTTGCAAAAGAATGGTTTACTTGGAAAGCATTGCCTGTTTCTCCACACACATGAGAAAGCTGTGGCTGTGTGGCCTGGAACAGATTGACATACAGGTTATGGACAGTTTGAGGCCAGGCTGGAATTGGTCTTGGGAGCTTTAACGTACACTGCTGAAAGGTAGGTCATAAATGTTTTCATTGAAAGTGAGCAAGTTGTCATGTAAGAATTCTGATGGCCTGTGTCATAGTGTCAAAGTGTTTTGGCCTTCTTAAAATGTATTTTGATTCTTAATCTACATACAGTAGTGTACATACGTTTGGGGTGCTGTGTGACATTTCAGTGTAAGTATACAGTACAGAATGATCTATCTCCTTAGACATTCTTTGCTAATTTTGGCACAGTTAAAAATCCTTTGAATTTTCTATTGTGAAATATTAAATTAACCACTGTCAACCAGATTATCCTACTATACTACAAATCCTAAGAACAGATCCCTCCTACCCAACTTTACCCCTGTTGGCATTATCCCTCTTCCTTCTCTGTCTCACAACCTTTTCTTCTCTCTCCCACATCCTTCCCAAACTCTGGTAATCACTACTCTTTGCTACTTCTATGAGGTCAATGTTTTAGCTTCTACTATAGGCTGCTACTGCCTCCTACCTTGTTTGATGTTTATATAGTTTTATCAGAATTATTGTTCTTCCAACGTGTCTTTGTTACTCTCCCCTCACTGCTGGGACAAATACCCAACATCCAAAATGAAGGAAGGAAAGGTTTATTTGGCTCACAATTACTGGAGGTTTCAGTTCATAGTCAGCTGGCTCCAAGGCTTAGTGGCACAAGGCAGAGAGTATCCAGTTTATGGTGGCAGAACAGCAACAATGACACAGACCGAGAAGAGCAACAGAGAGTCTGTCTTTCTGTCTATCTTATATTACATTCAAGCCCTCTGCCTCAGGCTGGGTGTAGCACTCACACTCATAATCCCAGCAGTACTAAGACTCATAATCCAGACAGATAATGGGTCAATCTCAAACTCTAGAAGTCCCCACCCCATGACTGCATGAGGCTTTGAGGGGATAACTAGACACAAACCATAACACTAAATAATATCACTTAGAACAGGGCTTTATCTCCCCAAGCTACTAGTTATTTAGATTAAACAATTTAGACACCTGTCATTTAGATATCAGGTCCAGAGGTCTAACATGCCGACTCATTCTTCAAGATAAAAGAAGGAAGGAATGCAACTTCACACACTCTGTTTGCTTTACACGTCATGTTACAGTCAGAAATATATTAAATGAATGTTCTGTAGTGGAGAACCCACTGGTAAGATCTCATACCAACAGAACTCAGAGACTACTGTCGCCCATAAAAGTCACTCAGCACTCTTCCCCAGTGGAATCCCGGACTCACATTTCTTTTTGTTTTATGAACCATACCTCCACTTTCTAAACCAAGGTGTACCTGATGTAAATTCCATTTTTTTTCACTGTGCACTGTACCAGAGAATCAGAAGCTCATGTATAAAAACTAACAATAATAATAATTATGAGGCCAGCTCCACATGACAACAGCAATAACAGCTTTCAAAATCCTCTGAGTGTAAAAGTCCTATTTGTTTTATGGGCCGACACACGGAGCTAGTCTTAAAAATAAAAAAACATGAAAGGTTTCTCACTGCTCAGATTTCATAAGAAAAGAATTGCATCTTTAATTAAGATTTATGGGCCTCAGTAGGGCCCAGCAAGAGGAGAGAAATGGCACAGAAGTGTAAAAACTAACAGTTAAAAATAGGGAAACATGATTAAAGGCCTTTAATTCCTCCTGTCTCTTTTGCAGGGCTTCCAGTGGCCCCAGGTAAAAATAGGCACTTATTGTCTTTAAAATAGCATTATTCTTGGCATAAAATGTTTATGAATCAGGATGTAACTTGTAAGGAATAATGATATCAACCTTACTTAAAAGACTTCTCTTGCTAGAAACAATAGTCTAATGGGAAAAAAAAAATCCTGAAGAGAAAAATATGCATAGAATGTTATACATAAGTGATTATGTATATAAATTGACATCTTGCCGGGTTTTTCAGTTTTCACAGCCTCATGTGCTTGATCTCATGGCTCTGCCTAAGAATACTGAAGGATAACTGGGGAAGGTCCTAGAAATTCTATTTTGACAATGAGGATTTTGTTTTGAAGATGCTAGGTTATTTATTCATTGTCTGGAAATGAATATAAGTAGGAGGTTGTGAGTAAATCCAACGATCCAGAAGTCTTACTCTAAATCCATACCCATTGCATGACTTGACAGTCTTCCTCTAAGAGTGCATTTGTGATTTCATTTCTGTCTCACATATGTGTTTTTAAAATATTTTTTTGTTTTTTTTTTAAGAATTTTTTATTTTATTTATTATTTTTTTCTTGTTTCAGAACCTTTATTTGTTTATTCACTCATTTTTATGGCCGGCTCAGCTCACCCCAAGGGCAGGGCTGGCACAGCATGTGGTGCTGGGGATCGAACCGCGGTCCCTGAAGCCGCCCAAGCTTTCCCAAGCAGGTGCTTTAGACCACTGAGCCATCCCGCCGGGCCCCTTTAAAAATATTTTGAAAAGCACAGAGAATAGAGTATAACCCCTGTATTTCAATGCTCTATTCAAACTGAAAAATAAAGATATAATGAATATAGAGAATATAAAGTAACTATCAGTAGAATATTTACTTAGTTCCAGAAAATGAAACTCACCAAAATTCAGCTCCAGTCCCTCCTCAGCACATTTCTGGTAAAACATAACCGACAGCAAATTATTCCCCAAACACTGACAGCCACTATTGCTTGTCCCTTGACAGAGACAATTAATTATCCCATCATGTTTGTTATTTTCTCAAAAAGTTATTCTGCCTTTCCATTCCCTACAAATAGAATAAAGGACTTTAGAGAAGGCACTGTGTTATTATCTGTTGTTATGCCAGCTAAAGTTGAGAAGGCTGCTAACATTTTTGGTTTATTCATAAAATAGAACTTGCTTTAATTTTTTAAATTACTTCCTTAATACTTTAGGCATGTCCTTTTTTATTGCATGCCTTAGCACATAAACTACCCCTCTCATGATTGCACAATTCTAGTAATCCAGCACAGCTGAGAGATCTTAATCCATGCTGTCAAATTCAAGTTCTAATATAAGCTCCTTCGTTCCACCCTCATGGTCATAGGACAATTTCCATGAGTGCCAATGTCCAGAACTGGACTTTTGACGCAAAGATTCATATATCTCATAATCACTTTTTAACGACTTCAATATTTTTGAGAGAGAATGGAAGCTAAAAAACAAGATGAAGAAAAAGAGTTTTCTAATATGCATTCAGTATCTTCGTAGTGTATAAAAGCAATCTTTGTGTCCTCACTCTCTCTCCTGATGATTAATTTCTATGACTCTAGGGAAGTGCCAAGGCAGATAATTGCTAAGGCAAGATCCCTAACCCTGAAATTATTCCAAAACACTAATCCTAAAGATTCATCTGCTCCAGAGGCGTTACTACTTGTGTACCTAACCAGCACTATAAACCTCTTATATCTAAAATTACATTCAAGATTACATTCCCTAAATTTTTCCACTCATTTTTCCTTTCATGAGAACCCATATAGTTCTACCAATACCCCTGGTACTTTACAATGATTTGCATGAATCCCGTTTCATCACCACACACTCATCATCCCTGCAGCTGAAAATTTATTTCAAACTCTTTTCAACTTAACAACCTTTGTAATTGAAATTGTCACCCAGGAATCTAGCATAATGGTCATCATAATGTCCAAATAAATGGCTTTTGGATCTCACATTTTAATATTTAAATGAATACACAAAAATGTGTACACATTTATGCATAAATATCTTAAGAAAGAAGACTCTTAAATGGAACAAAATCCAAAGATAATTGTGCAGGATCATGTTGTGAGATGTACAAAGAAAGCATTAAAATTCTAATTTATCATCTAATTAAAAAATTAACTGTGTCAGTACATAATACATAAACTGCTGCATTGAGTACTGTGTGAGTTTCTCAAGACTTTTTTTTTTTAAATAGGTAAATTCTCGAAAAAGAGAAGAACCATTTCAAAGTGGGAGCCTTGTTTTGCTTGATTTTTTCAAGTGAGATTATGTGGTTTGGTTTATTTGTGCTTTATTAAATATTTTTATTGTAATGTTGTCTAACAGTGACTATATTCTGTCAGCAATAAGGTGAACAAGCATAAAATATTCTTGGAAAATAACCATGAGTTGAAGTTAATAGTAATGATGCAAACACAAATGAATAACAAGAAATTGGAGGTGGAATAGCTATATAAAGTATACACTCCTCATCAGGAACATTATTAGGCAAAAACAATGGGTCACTAAACTACTATTATCAGTGTTATGGCTTGTATTTAAATGTCCTCCCACAGGTTGATGTAGCCATAGTAGGGGCTTTTCCAAGATGACTGGATCTAGGGTGTATGCTGCTGGAACTGCCATGAACTGTTTTTCCTCTGCAATGTCACCCTACCTTGGGGCCAGCCCACTATGAACTGAAACCACCACAAAATTAGAGCTAAAATAAATCTCCCCTCCTTTAAATTACAGTGGTAGGCATTTTGTCGCATTAACAAGAGAAAAATAGCTAAGATATGCAGTGCCACATTTTAACTTCATCTTAGTATACACAGACATTTAGGAAATAGGCCTTGGTGGTTATGAAGCCGTCGAATTTAAGGAAATATTTTATAGCATTCTGTATTTTACTCTGCATCATTTGCAAATTGCATTTTGTATAGACACAATGTTCACAATCTATCAATACAATGGCATCTTTTTAGCTTATAAGTGAATGGGTATTCATATGTTATAGGTGATTTTTGTATTATTTGTTTCACTTCCCAGTAAGGATCAGCAAAGTCATGCTTTAGAGACTCCTTCCTGGACGCCTGATTCCCTCACCAAGCCACTTGCTGGTGGGAGGCTGCTGGCATTGGTGGTAGGTTAAGTCCCCGGAGACACATATAGTCCCATGTTGATCTTAGACACAAATATCCAACAGTATCCAACAGTACAACACACTCAGTTCATATATATATATATATATATATATATATATATATATATATATATATATATATACTTTTGCTCTGTGTGGTCCTAGAGAATCAAGATCACAAAGCATTAGGAAAACCTAGAAACCGAAGTTCTCTGCTGTGATCATGGTATCTCCCCTGCCAGGTAAGTATTCTCTGCTATGAGAAGCCCTGTGCTTCATTATGTTTGAAATCTAGTAGCTGCCTGACATGACTGCCTTCTTAGCTCTAATATGGTTTCTCTCTTCAGACCCTTTGTAACTTTCTTTCTTCTCAGGTCATCCTGGAGTAGGGTTATCCTGGATCAGGATCATATTTTACAATCTACAAACTCAGAGAAAAGTGGCAAGAGTAAATTTCTTTCTGTCAAGAGCCTTGCCTTCCTTTCTGTAGTTTCATGGCAAAAATATGGATGTGATGCTGTCTTCCAAACTCCACATAGAAATGTCTAAGACACAAATAAAAGTGTAAGTTATAAAACAGTCATACTCATCTATTCTTTCAATATGCTGTGAGCCTCAAATTTGGTATATATATGAAATACTTACATCGATCTTTTCATTGTTGGCTCAGTTTTTCTTCTCTCATTGCTGGAACAAATACACCACACTGAAAATGGAGAAAGGAAACGCTTATTTAGGTCACCATTACTGGAGGCTTCAGTCCATACTCAGCTGGCTCCAAAACAGCGTGGCACATAGTAGAGACCAACCTTTCATGGCAGTGGCAAAGAGCAAGAACAAAGGGGAGAAGTAGAAGCAACAGTAGCTACAGAGAGCAAGTCTGTCTCCCTATGTTGCATTCAGGCAGTCTGCCTCAGGCTGGGCATAGTGCTCACACCCATAATCAGATCAGCATTCACACCCATAATCCCAGTGGATGAAGAGTTAAGCACAAAATCTATAAGTCTGCTCCATGACTGTTGAGGTTTTGGGGGGACAACTATACACAAACCAAAATATTCTTCTCTTGGACCCCCAAAGTCTAATGCACATCCCTTTGTGCAAAAGGCATTTTAGTCTATCTCTAAGAGATGTGAAAGTCATTACAATTTTTTTTCTCCTGAACCAGGGATCAAACTCAGGCCCTTGCACTTGCCAGGCAAGCTCTTATTCTACTGAGCTATCTCCCTGGCCCATTACAGTTTAAGTACTGATGCAATGTCTGAGTCCCAAGTCTCCTGCAGGATCCCAAGCAAACTCTTTGTTGTAAGCCCCTATACAAATGAAAAGTTAAACACTTTGAACATTCAGTGGCACAAGACGAACATTACCATTCCAAAAGGTACAAACAACAGGGGAATACAAAGCACTGGGATCAACACAAATCCAAAATCCAGCAAGGTAAACATTAAGTCCTGTAGTGCTAAGTGGAGTATCTGAAGCAATCTGTGACAAATTGTGAGCTCCATGTGGTTCTGCTTCAATGACACTTTTAGTGGTAACTCTCATAACTTGTGTCTTAGGCCAACTTTGCTCCCACCTTGCAATTTCCTTTAGATGATCCACATTCCTGCCTTTCTAAACTTCTGGGATTTCTACAGAATAAGCTTCTCTCTCATAGCTTTACAGACTGTCCTCCAGGGGGACACTGTCTGGCACCCCAGGCCTTCTGAAATCACAGCAAAAGCCTTCTTAACCTCACAACTCCTACACTCTGCAAGCACCTAAAATCTCCGTCATGAAGATAATGCCAAGGTCTTCTGCCAGCTGGAGCAGTAGCCAGACTTCTTTCTCTCTTGGATGTAGGAGTTGAGTGCTTGGATTGCTGAGCACTCTGAACTTGATTCTGAGGAATACATCCTCTATGCCAGTGCCATTCTGGAACCTGATGTGGCTGCTGCTGTCGTTTTGGACCATGGAACTTGGTGGTTTCCCCAAGGCAAAGTCATTGAACCTTGTGGTTCTACGGCTGTAAAGGGTGGAGACCTGCTGCCTCCTGTGATGTCCTTAGGCCACCTTTTCATTCTCTTGTTGCTTTTTGGCAATGGAGATCTTTTCAGTTCAGTCTTTGCACTCCACATCTTTATTAGAGCTTCCTTTCTGGTCGAACACAACAGTGTAACTCATCCTGCTGGGTCCTTCACTCTTCATTTGCCATATAAATCTGGCTAACCCCCCAACACCACCAAAAGGCCATCTACTGCTTCAATATTTGGTTGTTTTTAAATTTCTTTTGAAAGATTAATCAGTCCTCCATACTTAATCTCAGTCACATGCACAGTCTCTAGACATGACCAAATTCATACAAACTTTCTGTCAAGCTGTAATACAAATCATCTGGAATCCAGCAACCAGTGCATTTCTTCTTCCAAGAAGCAACCTCCGCAGCCTGGTCTTTACAGCCAGGATTTTATCAGTCTTCTGGTCCTCTGAGTTCTGGCCAGAATCTCCCATACAGAGCAATCATAGTTGTTCCAGTGTTTCTTCTTTAAGTGACATCTCTAAACATTTCCTATCTTTTTCATAAACCGTTTTAAAAAGCTCATAATTCACATGGTCAGATAGTCTCAGCAACCACCCCACTTTTCCAGTACCAAATTCTATCTCAGTTACTATTCTCTCATTGCTAGAACAAATACTAACTACCCAAAATGAAGGAAGGAAAAGTTTATTTAGGTCACCATTATTGGAGGTTTCAGTTCATACTCACCTGGCTCCAAAACAGAGTGGCACATGGTAGAGAGCAACCTTTCATGGCAGTGGCAAAGAGCAAGAGCAAAGTGGAGAAGTAGCAGCAACAATAGCTGCAGAGAGCTAGTCTGTCTCCCCATGTTGCATTCAGGCTATCTGCCCCAGGCTGGGTGTAGTGCTCATGCATATAATCCCGGTAGCCCTTATAACCATAATCCCAGCAGCACTCACACCCCTAACCCCAGTGAATCAAGAGTTAATCACATTCTCTAGTTTGCCTGTGACTGCTTCAGGTTTTGAGGAGACAACTAGACACAAACCATAACAATTGTCTCAGTGATAATCTCCATAGAGAATTAGGGCAAACAAGATAGTTCACAGTTTAAGGCCAAAATTTTGGGTACCAAACAGTCTGGGTACCCAGGTGTTCCCCTGACCAGATGTGCTGAACCAAAACAGTTAACAAAATCATTCCAACTTAAAATTTTTCCCTTCCGAAATGAATTTTTAAAAGGCTCTGAGAATTTCATAAAATAATTAATACTTGCAAGTTAATATATAAAATTAAATAGTTATATTTTATATAATATAATAATTGTTAGCTTTAGGAATTATAGATATTATTACCTAGCTTCATAGTTTCCATGGGGGAACACATATTGGTCTCTATATTTTTTGCTTAGTCAATAAATTAAGCAACACTTGATGAAATAAAAACAAGTGCAGAAATTAAGAAATAAATGCAAATTAAAATGCTTTGTATTTCATATGTGTTCTACACAGTGCCTCACCATGTTGCAAACATTTTTGCTTCCAAAAAATATTAAACGGCTGCAATAATAATAAAAAAAGAATATCTGTTTCTGAGCAATGTATAGTTTCTTCTGTTCTATTTAATTTTTGTTTGACTGGCCTTGGATTTTCAAAACTTTAGGAAAATTAACAAGGATAACAGAAAAGAGTCAGAAAGTTTCATCTTTTTTCCTCCTTGTACAATTTTAAATGTTTGCATTGTTTATTTTCCCCAAGATTTCATATATTTCGCCAACATGTTTTTAATCTTTAGGGAACTGCCAACAGCAATAACTGCAGAATTTTTACATGTATATGGTCTCATTCCCAACATCTTTATGGTGGGGAACCACCTACAGTTTTCCAACTAAATGATTTCATCTAAAAAAAAAAAAAAAAGTCAGCAAATCTCTAAGCTCAGAACTCTAAAGACTCCTTGAGAATACCAACCTGTAAGTAATTAACAAGGTAAGAATACTGTACAGACCAGCACTATTAAGCACACTGGAAGAAACAACTCAGAGATGTGACCAAGATACTCAGTGCCATCATATACTACTTAAATGTTGTTTCATTTCTTGAAAATGTGCTCATTCCAATGATGTGATAGCACAGAGTGAAAGTAGGGAACATATTTTTAAATCCACAGAAAAGAAGCATGAGGTACATAAAAAGTATGTCGGAGGGAGAGCCAAATAGCTCAGCAGGTTAAAGCACCTGCAAGCAGACACAAGGGACCAGGGTTCGATTCCTGGGCCTATTGTGCCAGCCTCACCCCCAGGACGTGGTGAGAAGGCAATTGAGACTGGGTGTGGTGGCACTAGCCTATAATCTCAGCTGTTGGCAGGCTGTAAACAGGCAGCTCACTACAAGTCTGATGAGCCCCTGAACAACTTGTAGACCCTCCTCCCCCCAAAAAAGCATGTCCAAATGTTAGATATTACATTGAACATGCACATATTGAGCCCTTAATCATATGTATATAACTAATAATATGTGGCACCAAGCCTATACTATAAGGCACACAACCAATTAGTGTGTCTGGTTCTCCATGTAGTCCTGTTCTCCATCCTTCTAAATGCATGTGCTGGTAAGGCAATCTTTAATGTTCTTTCTGGAAAGAGAAACAGTAATAAGGCACCAAAAGTCTTGTCTGTGTGGTCAGTCATAGACAGGAAAATGAACCAGTGATGTGGCTATTTCCTTATGCCTGGCCTATTCCTGCAGTAGTCTAGACATCAAAATCTCAGAAGTGGTCACTGAGTCTATCATTCAGGATGACAAGATAGCACTTGAATGACAAAACACATCAATAATCTAAGTATCTTTGATCCACAAAAGTTCCTTTATTGTCAAAAGTGTATATCCATCTTGGATGGGCAGAGAGCTTAGCTTCACCACATGCTCATGCCAGGCCCCAGGCTGGCAGAGAAGACGTTACCTCAGTGTTGACAAGCACCATAGCATGTAAAGCATGTGCGATGGGGACTCATTGGTAATTAAATGCTTCGTCCTGGAAGTGATATAAAATAATTATTCTCACAACTCATTAACCAAAAGTAGTCACATGGTCCTGCCCAAGCATACAGGGACAGTAAATTTATCTCCCCCTTTGCCTGAAAGGGAGAGAGCCAGAAATAGTTGTGAACATCAAAGGACTTCCTCCTCCAGAAAAGTTGAATAAATTTCCTATTATAAACTTGAATTTAAAAGCAAGCGAAAAGGGTACAAGGATAATACAAACTGATCTTTGCCCTCGAAACACTATTTTGGGAGAAACAGAATATCCAGAAAAACAATGACACTTAACTCAGTAAAGACATTTACAACCAGAAGGAATATGAAGTTCAAATTTTAGAATATAAAAATAGCACATAACTTGCCCTTTTATGTGCTACAAACTATAATGAAGAGTTTGAAATTACATTCTTCCTATCATTAATGATTCTGTAAATCTAAGATGTTCCACTTTAAATGTATTTAAATTACTCTTTTAAAAAATTATTGTTTTCAGATTTCCTTCTCCTCGCTTATAATACTACTAGAAAGATTACTTTCATGGAGATTGTTTTATACACAAAGTGCACACAATAATTTGTGCACTTAATAAGAACAAAGAGAAACAAAGAACAAGAGATTCTCTGAGAAGCAACGTTTGACAGTAGGATAATCTCACTTTGCACAAGATGTAAGTTTATCCTTCTGCATTTCTGCAAAGTTTTACCTGTCAAGATCACATCAAGTAAGACCAAGAATACGCCATTTCAAAGCACTGGCATAGAAGAGGAATATAAAGAAGAGAAAAATATATTTTGTCACAACTGCTGTCAACCTCCTATGTTCCATGGGAAAGTAAGTTTTGCTGTTTTGTCTCCTGTAAATTCGATAGTAAAAACTATTTTGGACCAGTATAGGACTCCACTGTGAGTCTGTATTTCATTTTATGAAAAATAAATCTTTTAGCAACTCAAAGACAGTAGATAAATAATTAAGTGCACAAAAATAAACAAACAAAAATTCTAATATGACAGGAAATCACAAAGATTATAAAGTATTTTCCTATCTATTTCTAAGTCATACTTAAAACTTTCTCTCAATCCTCTCTCTCTCTCTCTCTCTCTCTCTCTATATATATATATATATATATATATATATATATGTATGTATTTCCTAAAAAATTATACACATATATATATGTTACTAACCATTCAATCAAAACTGAAGGGCTTGCTAAAACCTAGGGCAACATGACATTGAAAAAAAACATATTAACAAACAGGAAGATAATATAAATAATGTCATGCAAAGACTGAAATCTTTTATGTTAAAGTGGTAAGCATATATTTCAAAAGTTAAAAATACAGGTACAAGCCGGGCATGGTGGCTCACGCCTGTAATCCCAGCACTTGGGAGGCTGAGGCAGGAGGATTGGTGTGAGTTCCAGACCAGCCTGGGCTACAGAAGTGAGCTCAAGGGCAGCCTCAACTGCATAGTGAGACCCTGTCTCAAAAAGACAAAAAAAAAAAAAAAAAAAAAATACAGGTACGGCTGGACCCCTAAACCCCAGGTGCATAGGGCCTGTCACCAAAACTAGGTGTGGGGTTACACCTCTGTACTCCAGACTGGGGAGAGTGAGACAGGAGGATCATTATCAGTCTTAACAGTATAGCAAGACTGTGTACCAAATTTTTAAAAAGCTAAGAAATACAGGTTAAATAGTTTAGGATACAATATTTCACAAAAATCAATTTACAAAAATCAATAAAAATTCCAAAGCTTAAAAAATAAATTTGCATATATATATACTCAAAATTGAAACATAGAAATGAAAATGAATGGAAAAAACAGAAAACTGTAAGGGCCAGACAGATAGCTCCATATACTAAAGCACCTACTTAGGCAGAGAAAAGGGACCCGGATGAGATCCCTGGGCCCTGGTGCACTGTGCCAGCCTCACCCACAGGGCAAACTGAGATGGCAGTTGGGACTGAGCATGGTGACTCATTTCTGTAATCCCAGCACTTGGGAGGCTGAAAACAGGCGGATCACTACAAGTCTAATCTATGTAATGAGAACCTTCAGACCCTGTACTAAATACATTTAAAAAGCAAAAGTAAACTGTATAAAAAGCCTATAAACACATTAAAAGCCGGGCATGGTGGCTCACGCCTGTAATCCCAGCACTTGGGAGGCTGAGGCAGGAGGATCGTTGTGAGTTCGAGACCAGCCTGGGCTACAAAAGTGAGCTGAAAGCCAGCCTGAACTGCACAGTGAGACCCTGTCTCAAAAAAAGAAAAAAAAAAAACACACACACACACACACATTAAAAAACATAATTGGATACTTAGAAGGGGAAGAACACCAAAAAAACAATATTTTAAGCAATCTTCAATTATCTTTCTATGACTAGCAGCAAATAAGTAAAATATATATTACAACTTAGAATTCGTAGCTACACTGACATCATTAAATGTCTAGGAGTAAAACTAGCAAGACATGTGCAAAGCAAAAGCACCATACACTACGCCATATTATTAAGAGAAATAAAAGTAAAACATAAAAGCTAGATAAGCATCCAATGACCATAAACTGGAATACTACACATTGTAAAGGTGGGGCAGGCAAGATGGCTCAGTGGTCTAAAGCACCAGCTAGGCAAGCTTAGGCAACCCTAGAAACCATGGCTTGATCCCCAGCACTACATGCTGCACCAGCCCCTCCCCCAGGACAGTATATAAGTGTGTGTGTGTGTGTGTGTGTGTGTGTGTGTGTGTATGTGTGTGGTTAATTATCTCCATACTTTCTAGAAAATCAGTTCAATCCCAATAAAATCCCCAAAGGGGAGGAGACAGACAGAGACAGATACAGAGACATTTGTGTGTGTCTGTATAAACTGACAACCTTATTCTAACCTTGATAGTGCTGTAGTCATGCAAAGGCTAAGAGTAGTGTAATCTTAAAGTGTTAATGCTCTTCTTGGACTTCAGATAATGGATTTATAGCTCCAAATGGCAAAATTCATCCTTTATATTATAGTAAGTGAAACAGTCTGCTCTTGGTGGACGACTAGCAAAATAGACAGAAAGGAGAACAGAATGAAGAGTCCAGAACCTGGGCTACACCTGACACATGATCTATGTGCAGCAAAGACAGCATCATAGAACCTGGACAAAGCACTTGGCTTCTCAATAAATTATGCATAAGCCAAAATATATTATATATAAAATATCAAACCTAAATATACTGTACATCTAAGTGTAAGAGGAAAATCAGTAGTATTTTATAAAAAAATCATAGGGCAATATTTTTATGGTCTTGGAATAGAAATATGAAAATCATTTTTAAAATTCTATAATATTCAATTAATTACGTTAAATGTAAGAATTTTTATGAAAAGAAAATAATGAAAGTTCAAAGAAAATCAAATGAGAGTATATTTTCAATCCTGGAACCTCAAGAAATTAACATTTGGATATACAAAGAACTCTTCTGCATCAATAGGAAAAGCAGCAGGAAAACAGAAGATTTGTAGAAAAACTTGGTAAGATCCAAATGTCCAAATGGCAAATTAACATATAAAAAGTACTGAATTATTAGATATCAATGTAAAACAAATTAAAACTAAAAGGAGTCATAACACAATGCATAAATGTGACAACAGCACTAATTGCAAATCAAAAATAGCTAAAACTATCAGCTTTTTTGTTTTATTGGTGCTATCGGGAGTTGAACTAGGGACTTGCACTTGCTGAGCAGGCACTTATGCCTCTGAGTTAACTCCCCAGCCCCTACCTGGAGTTATCAAAACCTACTAAGTGCAGTATCACTTTCAAAACCCACTTGAGAAAACTATACATACTAAAGAAACCTATGGAATTTCACTCCAAAACATTTACTTAATGGAAATGTTGATGATGGGTTTACAAAATATTCTGTACAATAATGTTTATAATAGCAATCACAATTGCCCAATATTATAAATAATAGACTCCATAAATGGAAAAATGAACATATCATATAATTTATGTTTATTCAATGAAAATCTATATGGCCATAAAAATGATTGAGCTAAAACTTCATAGAAATATGTGTACAAATCTTGTGCGTCATTCACCCACACATTCCATTCTATGACTAGAGCCCCATCAAGCAAGCTTTTGTGCTCATGATATTTTGCTTGTTGTCCAGGATGTTAGAGATAAGTGTGTGTTTACTTGGTCACTTATGTCCTTCTCACTTTGTATAATACACTTCACAAAACCTTCCTTTAAGTGAAGAATAAATGTGGAATTTGATAAGGACATTCTTTAAGGATACATTTAAAAAATAGTTGAAGAAAGGGCTGGTCAGACAGTTCAGGACTAAAGAGCCTGCTTAGGCAGAGCACAGCTGCTCGGATTCCATCCCTGGTGTGCCATGCTGCTCCCCCACTCGGAGGCACTGAGACAGCAGCTGAGTCCGAGTGCAGTGGTGCACATGTCTAATTCCAGAGCTCGGGAGGCTGAAAACAGAAGAAGAGATCATTACAGTTCCGAGCTACATAGTACAACCTAGTGTAGAATCTGTCCTAAACACATTAATAATAATAATAATAATAATAATAATAATAATAATAATAATAATAATAATAAATAGTTGAGAAAACAAACTATCATTGTTAAATATCTGAATTAAGCTTTTGTTTTGTGTTTTTTGTTTGTTTTTTTGTCTTTTTGAGACAGGGTCTCACTGTGAAGTTCAGGCTGGCCTTGAGCTCACTTTTGTAGCCCAGGCTGGTCTGGAACTCACACTGATTCTCCTGCCTCAGCCTCCCAAGTGCTGGGATTACAGGCATGCACTACCACGCCCAGCTTTATAAATTAAGTTTTTAATGACATAGTTTAATATGGGCATCATTATACCTTTCTGCTTAGAGTACATGATCACCCTAAAAATCAAAATAGCAGATATATAAATCAAGCCTTTTTCAATGCCAATTAAGAGTAAAATTACATCATTCTCAGTATCTGTGTGTTTATCTCCCATATCACATACTTTCCTGAAGTTCTGCATTCCTATTCAAAACATCAGCCATCTTTTGTGATATGTGTTACTGATCCCAAACCATTAACTTTTCCATACCAGGAAGAAGCACAAAAAAAAAAAAAAGCATTCTTCCTTTACAACAGTGAGTAGGGTATATATTTCAGGTGGGGTCCGTGTGTCTCCACAAGGGTGTCTCAGCTAAAATTGTTCTACACTATGCTATTGCTTCACATGCTCATGTTAATACTAACTTTTCAAAGCAATCTCAATACTTTATACGGTGCCATCGTATTTTATGAGTTTATCCATAAGGCAGCAAATACATCTAAAAAGAATTAAAAATTTTAAAGAATTTTAACAAGTTTGAACTAATCATACCTTGGGGTGACACCCATTCAGGACACCCCTCCTGTCCCTCTTTTGGACAGGAGCTTTCTTTCTCTCAATAAATATGTTCTACTCAAGCCGGGCATGGTGGCGCACGCCTGTAATCCCAGCACTTGGGAGGCTGGGGCAGGAGGATCACTGCGAGTTCAAGGAGGCTGGGGCAGGAGGATCACTGCGAGTTCAAGACCAGCCTGGGCTACCAAAGTGAGTTTAAGGCCAGCCTGAATTGCATAGCAAGACCCTGTCTCAAAAAGACCAAAAAAAAAAAAAAAAAAAAAAAAAAAAAAAAAAAAAAAAAAAAAAAACAACAAACTAATCGTACCTTGAACACCTATGAGCAGAGATGGTTAATGGCCATGAAAACAATGTACTCCCAAATTCTGGGGTTTCCCATACCTTTTCAATGGTCTGCCTACCCTCCTTCTACCATCATAACACCCAATCACAGCTCAAGAGAAAGATAATCTAAGAAAGCCACTGGCTTAGCTGTAACACCGATGAATTGACTCTACACTGAACTAATGCTTTAATCAAGAGGTGAATTTTTAATAGGGATCTAAGTTTCCTTAGCTTCTAGGAAATAATACTTACATTCTATATCTAAGAAGTTTCTTTCATGTGAGACAAACATAGATTAAATATTGACTTCTTCCTTTGGCCTCTTTTAAAATCTAAAATAGCCCTCTAAATACAATATGTTCAGTTCTGAATACTTTAGGTAGGCTTGATCAGCGAATTATCAAATTCTTCTTGAGGGCAGGGCCATCTAAGAACATGAAGCCATGAAAATAATATGTGAGACATTAACAAATGGAAAATAAAGTCAAAAGTGGAAGGATATATTAGAAATACAAACACTGTCTCCATCAAAATTATCTGAGAGACCAAAAAAGAAAAGAAAAAAAAAAAAATGCAGACTGCTGTTCTCTGCTTGTGCCTGCCCCTTGAACACAAGGTCCCTTCCCATGTGGCACTGTGGTTGACATCAAAACTACAATAAAAGACACGAATCCCTTTCGAAGCCACAGACTTACTGTGAGGCCCCAGGGGTTCAGAAAAGATGAGAGATAGTGAGGCTTCATCTGTCTCCATTGAAGCCAGAGCTTTAGCAGCCGGTCATTTTACTGTGTCTCTGTATCTGGCAAAGCAATCCAAAAGCTGTTTCCCATCCTGTAAACCAATTGCAAGTTTCATGACATTGTCCACAAATGGATTTGAGAGTTGCGAGCTGCTGTGATTCCAGTGGCCAGGGGAAAGTTCTCTAGGCCATTTCTTAGCTCCAGGTTTGGCTTTGGTCTAGTTGGAGGGACCAGACTACTCACCCCAAGAGATTATTTAATAGGTGGTCAAAAAGGCAGATTCTTTCTTCCTCTATAAGGGCAAAATTTATGGGCAAGTAAATGTATAAAAAAAAATGGAAATACAAGGAAGAATAGCAGGACATTCACTGCCCTGAACACCTTTCAGGGAGTGAGTCAACTCAGATTTCAGCTGACTGGGTAAAACTGGAAGAGGAAGTGTGGCAAAAAGTCAGGACCACATAGAGCAAAGCCAGAGCAGTGTTAGTGTCCCCATATTTGAGGAAACAAATCAATAAATAAACAGAGGAAAAATTAACATACCCAAAAATGGTATGAGGAAAAAATAAAACTTGTGGAAGATTGTATATCTAGTCCATTAAAATTGACAGAGATGTATCTAAAGGGTGAGAGAAAACTTTGGCCCTCAAGGGAAAGTTTGACATTGAAGAGAGTTATCAAGACAGTTGTTTTAGAGAACTGGAGTTAATTCACATGACTTTCACCTTGTAAAATAGTCTACCTCTGGCCCTTGTGTCCCCAGAAAGCCCAATTTTCATTGTAACCAGTATGTACTGTTCAGTTAAGCAGGGTCTGAAATTGACTGTGCTGCCTTCTTTCGTTAGTTTGTAGATTCTGTTTTGTGGGGTTTTTGGTTTGGGTTTTTTCCCAAATCTCCTTTCCAGTGTGTGGTTTCTCATAGTTTTGACTCTGTAAATCTGATCTACTCTGAAGACTTTGCTCCACAAGCCCATAGAGAAACATAACAGTGACCGGTTTGCTGCTTTACAGTTTTCATTTCAACAAGCATTCTGTAGGATTACCAGGAGACCTGGAAGACAGGATAAGTGTGCCAGCTTATGGTGACATCGCTATGCCTGAAGAAAAGGCACGGTCCTTCCATCTTAAAGATAAACCAAAAGGACTGAGCAGGAGATACTCTAGTAGGTGGACAGAGCTCTTGTACTAAGAGCAGCAGCCCTGGGCACCAGCCAAACCTCATATGACCATGAGGCTCGTTAGCATGTTGAGCAGACCTGGAAATTTCAGCCTCTCAGTTAAGCATAATTACATTGGATGGCTTTAAAGAATCACACCATTTCCCTCTTTATTTAAAAGTCAAGTAGCAAGAGGTCCCATGTCCCAGAGAAAAGATGACATCACAAAATGCTGCATACCTCCAGTTATAGCTTCCAGGAGGACTAGTTCATTTGGCTGTCAAGGATGTTTCAGGTTTAGAGAACTGTGTTGAGGGACATCATGGGTAGTAGCGACTGCAGTTGAAGGATAAAGTCAACATAGTTTAAACCTCAGACTTACCTGCTAGATCTCTTGAATTAAAAATTTCTCTCGCTGCAAAAGGCAAAGGAGACAGTTCTCCCCATTCAACACCCCCACTATCACAGTCTCCAAAGGAGAGAAAGGAAAGCAGAGAGGATTACGTGAGGGTAAGAAAGAGAAGAAGCCTTTAGCTGTGTATCTGTTCCTGCCTCCACGCCACCAATTAAGACTCAGAAGTAAGATCTTCTACTATTGGTCAGAACTTCAGGGAGAAAGTAGGTCTAATTTCTCCATTTTTTCTGAAGTTGGAAAAAATAAATATCCTCATCCCTCTAGTCTGAGGAAGTTTATACATTTTTACAAAGGACATTTTATGAAACAAATTGGGAAAATCAAGCATAGAAATACATTTGTTAATAGTGTATAGATGTACTTCACTAAACAACTAAAGATCACGTGTTATGGTCTGAATATTTGTATCCCACCCCCTCCCCACAAAAAGAAAAAAACTTCATGGATGAATCCTCCCAACAATATGATACTGTTTATCGGTAGCATCTCAGTAGCCCATGCCACTATCGCCATCACCAGTGGCTACCTTGCAAATGCTATGTGGGAGAATCCAACAGAGGGCCTGCCAGCATAGCCACAGCCACCACTGACCACTTCATGTACTCTGTACCAGAGAAGAGGAAAGAGGCCAGATTATCAAATCCTAGTTTAAATGGTAACCTACATCAGTGACTATGTGAGTGATAGCCCTGTTGCTGCTTGGAGAGGTGAGAGCTAGAGATTCTCTGAGATTCACTGAAAAGCTCAACCACAGACAAGCAGATACACCGGTTTGCGTGGGTGTGACCTTCAGGTAGTGAAGATCTTAAGGTGATAGCATTTATCCAGTGATCTTCTTGAGCTCATGTAAAAATGTATTTAGTACAGGGTCTACACACAGATCAGATTTGTAGTGATCCTCCTGTTTTCAGCCTCTCAAGTACTGGGATTATAGGTGTAAACCGCTGCACCCAGTCTCAGTCGAAGTCTCAGCACACCCCCAGGTGGGACCAGCACTGTACTCAGAGGCTCAAACCCCAGTTTCTGTGTCTGTCTAAGTAGGCACTTTAATCCACTGAGCTATCTGGTTGACCCCTTGTATACTACTGCTTATATGCAGCAGAAACAAATGATCTCATTCACTATAGGTCAACATCTGGGTTGCCTAATGATCTACACTAAACTCATAGACCGCTTTGCTCTAGTTAAGGGTGGTTCCTGAATGGTTCATAGGGTTTGTAAGTATCTAATTCATATGTAACGCCATGCTTGTAGCTACTACTGTAGCTAAGGTGACATCATTGTTGCTGCCAATTATTTTTCTCTGTACGCCAATTTCTGGATTGCCAGGGAGTCATAAATAATACTGAGGCGAATTTCTGAAGAACCAGACACTGGGCCAAAAGAGCTGAAAACTCTAGTGCAAAGAGCAAATAATAAAATAGAAACATGAGAAAACATGCCTTCCCAAATTTCCAATTCCTCCAAAACAAATCCAAGGGACATCTTGGACAACAGAATCATAAGCCACATGGTAGCAATATCTGAAAAGACATCAATGGAAGTAACAAAATAGCTCAATAAGATGCTTGATGAGGGCCAGCCAGATAGCTCAGAGGATTAAGACACCTACTTAGGCAGATACAAGGACCAGGAGCTCAATCCCCAGTCTGCTGTGCCGGGCCTGCCCAGGAGGTGTGATAAAATGGCAACTGAGACTGGGCGTGTTGGTGTGAGCCTATAACCCCAGCCCTTCAGAGGCTGAAAGACAAGAGGATCATTATGAGTCCAATCTTCGTAGTGAGACTCTGTAAACCCTGCACTAAATATATTTTCTTTTAAAAAAATGCTTAATGAGTTCAAAGAAGATATAACTAAACAAGTAATGACCCAATGAAACAAATGATCACATTTCTACAAATCTAGTGGCACTAAAAGAAGACATACAGGGGCCGGCAGGATGGCTCAGTGGTCTAAAGCGCCTGCTTAGGAAAGCTTAGGTGGTGGCAGGGACCGCGGTTCAATCCCTGGCACCACATGCTGTGCCAATCCTGCCCCCAGGGCAGACTGAGGCAGCCATAATATAATTAATTAATTAATTAAAATAAAATAAAAGAAGACATACAAAACATGAATTATGTTGTACTGGGAGATACACTCTTTATCCACTTGAGAAGTTTAGAAGTTAATTGAGTGACCCAGCAGAGAAGCAGGATTCTTAATTATAAGCATCCTCATCCTGTGGAAGAGGAAGGCATGGACACTGTGTGAGTTCTATAACCCCAGCCCCAGCATAGCTTGTCTATAATATAAGAAGAAGAGAAAGGTTGTCTAGAACCCACAGCTGCTGCTCTTCCCTTTGCTCTTTGCTGATTCTCTGCTGCTCTCTGCCATGTGCCACTCTTCTTGGGAGTCAACAGAGTATATCACATGAACTGTGTGATGAATAAACCTTTCCTTTCTTACATTTGGGTTTCAGGTATTTTGTCCTAGCAATGAATAAAAAAATAACTGAAACATAGAAAGAATAGCAGTCCATTAAAAGTTTTATACTAAAATCCAAGATATTAAAAAATATTGAGAGTCTGGTCAGTGCAAGTGACTAGTGTGAGAACAGAGTGACAGATTTAGAATGCACAGTGGTAGTTAGTGATCAGTTAATGAAAGATACCTCAAAAGCTACTAGAGAATAAAACAAGTGGATCTAATAACTGCTAGATGACTCAGGAGAGCAATGGCATTAAAAACATCTGTTTACACAGAAAGAAAGAAAGAAAGAAAGAGAGAGAGAGAAAGAAAGAAGAAAAGAAGAAAAGGAAGAAAAGAAATGAAAAGAAAAGAAAATCTAATTGGGAGGCTGAAGCAGGAGGATCAGCGTGAGTTCAAGACCAGTCTGGGCTCCGAAAGTGAACTCAAGGCCAACCTGAACTGCATAGTGAGGCCCTGTCTCAAAAAAACAAAAAAAGAATCAAATATACTTACAGAAGTAGGAGGAGAAAACTTTTCAGATATGGTAAAATAATTTAACATATAGATAAGTGAGGCATATAAAATTCTGAATATCCATGACTAGAGAAATAAATATTCCCGTATCACACTGTAATTATAATAAATGTAATTTAAAACAAAACGTAATCATTAAATTTTTTAGAAAGGAACAATGAATCACTTACTGAGGCAAGCCCATCTCAATTACAACCAACTTCACAATACAAACCTTACAAAGAGAGCTTAGAATGAAGTGTTTTAAGACTTAAAAGAAAATACTTTCCAATCCAGATTTGACGTATCCTGTACAGTTATCTATTCAAAATTGATGGAGAAATAATATCTTACAATGACAGAAAGCATCTAACAAAATTCATGACCACCAAACAAATACTTCAGAAATTTCTCAAGGATATACTAGAAACACTGAAGCTAACCATTCCAAAATGGCCAATCAAATGAGTGATCAGGTAAGGCTATCAATAACTAGAAGAGAAAGAAAGCAAAGTGGCAGCAGTAAAAAAAAAAAAAATATGATAGAAATAAGTCAGTGTTTATCAGTTATAATTGCCATGTGGGAAGGGCTCAATTTTCCAATCAAAAGACATAGATTAACAAAACTGATCTAGAAAAAAAAAAAATCCAACGGTATGCTATATTCAAGAAACACATCTAGAGGCCAGGGAGATAGCTCAGTGTCTGCCTGGCAAGTGCAAGGTCCTCAATTCTATCCCCAATTCAAATAAATAAGTAAATAAATAAATAAACCCAAAAAGTAATTTGTAGACAAAATTAAAGCAGGGAATCAACACAATGGAAACTCAGAAGTAAACATGAGTAGATACTCTTTTCAGGTAAAGTGGACTTTAAGCTAAAGCTAACCAAAAGAGGCAATGAAAGGCATTACATATTGGCACAAGGGCCTATTCTACGGAAAGAGATAGTGCTACTCAATATTCACGAACCAAACCACAGTACACACAACTTGATAAAACACTGATGAACATAAAAGATCAGATAAACATCAATAAAATTATACTGGGGAAACTCAACACTTTCCAGTCACAAATAGATCAAGTTAAACAACATTCAACAAAGAAATATGAGAGTTGTAATGGTTGATACATTGTATCAAGTCCAGAAGTCTAGAAGCTTAGCTAAGTAACTCAGTAGTTCAACTTCCCAGGGTGTAAAGGACCTGCC
Source organism: Myocastor coypus (assembly GCA_004027025.1). NCBI lineage: Eukaryota > Metazoa > Chordata > Mammalia > Rodentia > Myocastoridae > Myocastor > Myocastor coypus. Next base: position 30,410 of record PVJA010011281.1, read on the forward strand.
TTTGGGAGGCTGTTTACACTCTGCACTCTAGGATATTGTAATGTTGACCCATTGTGTCAACTTTTGAGAACCTTAAAAGTTTCACTAAGGCCCTTACTTTGTAAATATCTTTGTCCTGTGCAAGAAGAAGGCATAGAGACACTTTGAGTGCTACACAGCCCCACCACTTGAGATGGGTATCCTGCTTACAATATAAGAGAAGAAAAGAGGCTTGCTCTCCCCCATTTTTGCTCTTGTTGCTTTGCTGTCTTCTGCTTCCTTGAACTGCTGCCCCTCACCATGCCACTTTGCCTTGGAGCCAGCTCAGTATGGGCTGAAACAGCCACAAACTCTGAGCTGAATAAATCTTTCCTTCGCTAATTTGGGGCATTGGATATTTTGTCTAAACAACAATAGAAAAATAACTAAGACAAAAGTTGAACCAAACCTTTCAACAAGTTGACTTAAAAGAAATCTACAGGATGCTCCATCCAAGGACAACAGAATATACATTGTTTTTGCTAGCACATGGTACTTTCCCCACATAGACCACCAGCTAGTAAAGTTGGTTTAAGTAAATGAAAGAGTCAAAAATTTACCTTGCATATTAGTAGTTCACAGTACAGTGACAGTGAAAATGAACAGCGAAAGATGCAGCATCTTTGGAAGTTAAAGTGGCGCTCTATGCTCTTCCCTCATGAATGGGATTAATACCCTTACTGAAGAATCCTGAGAGAGCTTGTTCACCACTTCACTTTGTGGAAACAAAGCAAGATATGACCTTTGAGGTGCAGAATAAACCCTTGGCAAATAATGAATCTACTCATACCTTGACCTTGGATTTCATAACCTCCATAACTATAATACATTTCTATAGTTTGTAATCAGCCAGTATAAAGTGTTTTGTTATATCAACTCAAGCAGATTAAGATACTAATCTTGATAGCATTTTTACATCCAGCCAACATGTGGGTGGATGCCGAATAGCTCCAAGCTATGCAGGGCACAAAACAAAGAGCTTTTAGTTGACACTGCCATCAGTTGTGATGGGTCTGGACCCTCCCCAGAACCTATCATTAGTTCAGTATGTAAATATTCTACATCACCTCTGGCACTGAGTGGGCTTCAGTTGAAATCCTAAGCCTTGAAAAAGAAATTTGGAATTTGTTCTGCAAAGTATCTATCTGGATTTAAAAGACCTCAAATTATCTTTTCACTTGCCACATTCACACTCCCAGTCTCACTTCTGCAACTTTTCCTTTTTTTTTTTTTTTTTTTCTTTTTTCTGGCTCAGCCCAACCTGAGAGTGGGACTGGTGCTGCATGTGGTGACAGGGATCCAATCTCGATCCCTAGTGCCTGCTTAAGCTTGCCTACGCAGGTGCATTAGACCAAGGAGCTATCTTGCAATTATTTCCTTTAAAACAATTTTCTGTGGTAAAATTTTGGGAGCATATTCAGTTGCATGTAACTTGGCTGCTTCATCTACAGCACCACCTAAGTTCACCAGCAATGATTTCTGAGACTGCGTGTCTGAGACCAAGTTATCTATAAATGCAGAGATGCCTCCAACTTCTTATTGTTTTAAAGCAGTCCCTCTACTCACTATTCTCTGGCACTTAGGGTAAGACAGTATTAAGATTAGGGCACCGGGGCTGGGGAGATAGCTCCAAGGCACAAGTGCCTGCTGGGCAAGTGCAAGGTTGTGAGTTTGAACCCTGGTCCCACCAAAAAAAAAAAAAAAAAGATTAGGGCACCAATAGTTATTGACAGATGTCTTTAAAAGATTCACAGAGAATTGTGGCCAAGTCAGTGGACACTTTACTTCAAGGACATATGCATCATATTGACAAGGCTTAGTAAGGAAAGAGACACATAGTTACATTAAACAAAGTTCAGTCATGGAAGTAAAACTAGCAAGAACATGATGAAATAAGAAACTTATTATAAAAATTATACCTTAGATGTCTGAGGGAGTCACTGAGGAGGTGAAGTCCATAAAAGGGAGGGAGTGAATGAATTGAAGAAAATTATTGTTGAGCTATGCTATAAATGAGTGAACTGGAGCTTGAATGGAAGACTTCATAGAAGAAATGGGAATGAAGTCAAGCCTCAGAAAACTGTTAGGACAACTATCAAGAGACAAGAGTGTTTTGAGCCTCTTATATTGGACCTCAATATTCACTGTATGTCAGATTCACCTTGGGAGATTTGTTTCAACTTCCTTCTGTTTAGGATTTATCGCAAATCAATTAAATAAAATCTCAAGATATAAGGTCTAGATGTTGGTATTCTTCAGAGCTCCCCAGGTGACTCTTAATCTGCAGTCAGTGTTGAGAAAAACCACTAAGGTAGGTGGAGCAAGATGAGCAAGCTCTCATTATTTTAATGTTATAATAACACTTAGCACCTGCAAGGTCTTTTTATGCCCCTGGCATTTAACATGAAACACATATTAATTACTTACCAAAAGGAAATCCCAAAGGTCTTTCCTTGGCCCCAATCATAAGCAGGAGTATGAACACCTGGGGGCTTGATCCAGGCTAGCAAAGCTCCCACCTGTGCCTCCTGCCCACCCACACAGCAGAGGATGGCAACACCTCCACGGAGCTCCCCCGGCACCCTTCTCACCCATCTTACCATGGCTGTACCAGGTAATGTCTGGTTCTTTTCTGTTTCTCTCAATAGCTAGTGTAGCAACCACTTAGCCTAGTACACACTTGAATTCACAGTAGTAACTAGGGTGTCCTGTACCTTTTGAGTCACTAAGAAAATGAATAAGCAGATGAAAAAAAAAAACATGTTAGCCAAATACGTGCACTCACTTTTAGTATTTCCTACAGACAGGAGTTATTTTCATAAATTCTCTGACGTCCTGGTGTAGATGTAAGCTGAAACATTATAAAGACAATACTTTCTAATTTTTTTATGTCTTTATTCCCCTACCTGTCCTTAACATCACTTTCAGATTCAGCTGGGAAATAGAGCACAGTATCCTCAGCCTTCACAGTTCCTCCAGGAGCACCCACATACCTGACAGATCTTGCTCCTCTCTGGATATAGAACATATGCAGCACCTCCAAACTGCCACCTACTACCCGAGAGAAATCATTAGCCTTCAGATTTATATAAAATGTATGGCCGAACACTTCATTTGTAATCAAGATATTTGATTTCGATTTTAAAAGTTTGCCCTAATACGAGTACTGCTATGGTTAACATGAAAACAAAACAAAACAAAAAAAAAAAACATTTCTGCCTCCAGCAATCTTAGAATTGTCCCACGTACTCTGTGAAAGATTTTCTTACTATTGCATGACCTTCCTAGCCTTTTTTTGTAATTTTTAGTCTGATCTTTTATGTTATTTGGTCAGGCATATTATTCTGGTCTCTTGCCAAAAGCACAAGGTTCTTGAAGACAAGGCAAAAGTTTGTGCTTCCCGTACATCCATCATAACAACGAGCAGCACCACGAGGGCATGATCTCTGCTTCACTCACTGTCTTCATCCAGTCTCCTTTCAGTGTCCTGAATGGTTCTAAAATGTGACAGAAACTAGGCAAACATTATTTCAATCATGGTAGTATCATAAGGATGTATTTATATTGTTCTGTACTGTACATGCTGCTAGATTTAACAACTAACATTGACTCCTATCTGTTCTCAAAACCACTCACAGACAAATCTCCAACAAAAGTACACCACAGGAACTCAAATTTTCCACATTATATTTTTTTTATTGAACCATATCTACTACATCTGACATTAAATTCGTCAGGCATTTCTGTCTACATAAATGAATCCCTAACATCAGAAGGCCTCTTTGCCACAAATTGTCACTTTCTAAGAGATGTCATTACTTGAAAAAGATGCTTTTGTCCTTAAAGTTTAACAGAGGCCACCAAATTCTTCCACTGGCTCAGTTCTGTTATCCACTGGGAAGGAAATGTTTACCACAGGAGTGTGCACCGGGCTTTCATTCGGTTTCATAAAGTGTCTACATTTCTAACAAATTCTTCTTGGACCTAAGGAAATTTTGAGGTGAGGCAAAATTGGTGCAGAACTGTAGACTGGTACTGTTTTAGGCTAAGGATACATTTATTATCATCAATGAGAAAGTGCTTGTTTTCATTTTAGCTGGCTAACCAAAGGCAATTACTTGGCTAAATCTCAAACCTCTTTTGAAAAAGTGAAGATATTGATCCATAATAACCAATTTTTAAGTTTAAAATCTTCATTTTCACTAAGTGGAAAGAATGAGATTAGTAGCAGCTGAAAGAGACAAGAGTTAACTTCAAAGAGCCACTGAATACTTATGGGGATATAAGGTGGATGTGTGACAGCCTACACAAACTATTTTAATGTTCATGGATTATATTGTGATTAAATAATAACATTTCATTGAAATCATGCTAAATTTACAGTATTTGCTATTAGCCGTTTTCTCCCTCACAGAAGTAATTACACAAACAGTATTCTGTATCCCTCAATATTTAGAATTACTGGTTTAGGGAATCACTATAAATCCTTCCAGTTCTTAAAGGCCAGAAAATATGTGTTATTCAGAGTATGGAAGGTTTTAAACAAGAATTAGGGGCTTAGATTTAAAGGACCTTAGAATGGAAATTCAAAGGAATCAATGCTAAGTATCTCAGCCTGAGCCTCCAAGAACAATAACTCATGGCAACTTGCTGGAAAATCTCTTAATACATAACAATCGCTGTGAAGCTCCCACTAGTTCTCTCAGATCGCAGCAGTCAAGAGAGATTCTCAAGGGCTTACCATAAAGTTCCTATGGATCTCATATATAGTTGTCTCCTGAAAATACAGACTTCCCCCTTTCTTTTGTCATCTGATTTTAAGCAAGTGGTCAATAATGAACTAAAATTAAATATGAAAGAGGATATTGGGAAAGACAGACTTTGCCTTCTTCCCTGGTGTTCAAAAGAAACCCTTGAAAAATAAAGAATTCATTGTCTGATCCTTAAATTCTTTCTTTCCATTTAACTTTATTATACATTTCCATTTTTATTTCTTCTTTTGAATTCTTATATTAGGGAGACTATATGATATTTACACGTGTTATGTCTAAGGCATTTAATATTCAGAAAGAGAGTGATGTTAACCTCAAGTGCGTATGTTATAGGGAATAATATCATTAAGCTTCTCTTTTGTAGGGTTAACAACTTAAGTTGGCAGACCAAATAATTAGAGAAAATGAAGGGATACAAGAAAAGCCAACATTTTGGCTCTAGCCCTTCAACTTCAGCGAGGACACAGGACATAGAAGAACCTGTACTGTAATGGCCTATAACTCAGCGGAGTCCCAAATTTCCTGTTGAAGGAGATTATGGAGCCACAGAAGAAATGAGTCGACGATGTATAGACTGCCTAAGGAGAGTCACCTAGAGAGAAAACATTCTCTCAGGCTTTCACAGAGAGCAAATTGGTCAAGTAATGGCTGTGATTCATCCAGATGGCTAACAATGATAAAAGTTCTGTAAACCACACTGGATGGTTTCAGAGTAAATCCTGAGGGTACATGACTGACCCTGTCAGATACAAAGTTAAATTTTTTGTAATATACATATTGCTTTAGCTTGGTCTTAACCATCCAGCAGAAAAGTCTGACCAGGAGGTATAAAAAAGAAAGCCATATTAATATACTTAGTTGTAAAAGGCTCATGTCAACAGCTTCCAATAATGCCAGATGAGTTGATAATCCACTACTTTTATGGACTTTTGGACTATATGTACCGCTGATTTCTCTTTATGCAATGAAAAGAAAGATCTATACTTGCGATGTTTGTATAAAAAATCATGTCTGCATCTTGTACTTTGAACAACTATGATGAAGACAATACTCAATGTATTAATTATTGTAAAAAATAATAAAATAAAAAAGAATGAAGGATTCATGTCAGATTTACATAGTCTAGCACAGACTAGCCCCTTTGTCCAAATTTGGTCAAAACCAACCCACCCATTTTGCCCATTTTTAGATGTCAAATAAGAAAAAGATTGTCACCTAACAAGGCAGAATGAACTATTTAATGCAAAAAACAAATGCCTCCTGATTTCTGTTCCCAAAGTAGACACAAAGTCCTATATGGGACTTTATATTTCACTTTTAATCTCAAGCTAAATTTCCTCTCATATACTATAATTTAATTCCTGAGTTCTAGCTTATTTATAATTATCCATTTTTATTAAAAATAAGAGATGGGACTGGAGAGATTTGGTATACCTGTTAAGCACAATAAGGCAAAAAGAAATAAAAAAAACTATAAAGTTTTCATTTCACTAATTAATCATTGAGCCATATAAAAATGCAATATTCAAAATTATCTCACTTGGACTTGTTTTTCTTTCTTTCTTTTTTTTTTTTTTTTTTTTTTTTGTAGAACTAGGAATTGAACTCAGGTCCTTGTGCTTGCCTGGCAAGTGCTTATTCTACTGAGCTATCTCCCCAGCCCCCTTACTTAGAACATTTATCTTCATCATAATTTTCAGTGCTGACTGGAATTGAGAGTTGTTTTTCCTTAGCTGTTCACTCTTTGGTTAGCATCGCCATGTTTTGAACAATGGCTGTGGTACAGATCTATATATTCCCTAAGTTTTTTTCACTACAGAACTTCACATAGACCCATGAGGAAAAGATGGCATGTTACAGTGGAAAAGATATCTCTGAAACTACATTAAGCACACTATTACTAACTATACCAAAAAGAATTTGGAAACATAATTTATAACTATGACCATAGGCCTTAAGAATCTTTAAAATGTCCACTCTTGCACTTCTTAGAACTCCACCACACATCAAGAAAATCTTGGGCTATCTTTCTGCTGATGAGAATCATGTAGTCTGGGCACCTCCATTGTTCCAGGTTGTGGTCAATCAACAGTCACACATAAAAATGAAACAATCCTAAATAATAGGCTGAATCTCACAGTGATGATAGTTATATGAATAACTCTTGCAGAAATCATTAAACCTGATCCAGACAAGAGGAAATCACAGAAATTTTGGAGGCTTTTTGGTTTTGTTTGCTTGTGCTTTCCCACTTTCCAAATGTTCTCATTTCTAACTAATACCTCCTGAGTCTGACCTTTTCTGTTCTAGGTCCTATTACCATTTTGATCTTCTGACTCTGGGAAAGACTCTCCCATCAAACTCTACTTACAGCATTATAGGGCTTGTGTGCACCACACCTTCTAATCATTCTAAATATTTCCTGTGAGCCAGTTCAAAATATTCTAAGTGTTGTGGTCAGAAACAGTCAGACACATTTCTCCAGTTGTTATTATTTTTTATATATTAGTCAGCTTTACTGTTGGTGGATGAACTACCTGAAACACACAGTTTAGACTGTTTCAGTTTCAGAGGATTTCAGTCCATGGCCAGCTTCTTCCAAGGCAAAAACATCACTGCTGAAGCCTGATGCAGAGCAAAGTTGTGTCATTAAGGGTGATCAGGAAGTAGAATAAAGGCCAGACCACAAAGCCACCAGAGTCTATATATATGGCTTAGATCTGGAATGTCCACCAATAACTCTTACATTTTCATAAATAGTGCTTTAGGAAGATGGTTGCATCATGGGACATTATTCAACAGAAACAAATACAAAGCTGAATTGAAACAAATACAAAGCTGAATTGCCTGTTGGCATTGGAGCTTGGTTGCAACAGGTGAGCCAGAAGGGTGCCATCTCTTTTCCTCAATCCGCCCTTCTCGCTCTGCTTCCTGGCCACCATGAGCTGAGTGACTTTCCTCAGAGCAGAGTCTTCTACCACATCAGTTTCTGGGTTTGAGCCTGCCAACCAGGGACTAAAGTTCCCAAAATTGAGAGAACCAAAATAAGGCTCTCCTGGTGCTCCTTCTTTCTTTTCTTTTCTTTTCTTTTCTTTTCTCTCTCGCTTTCTTTCTTTCTTTCTTTCTTTCTTTCTTTCTTTCTTTTAACCAGGGATTAAACTCAGGACCTTCCACTTGCCAAACAGGTGCTTATGCCTCTAAGATTTCCCTTTGGCCCTAAAGCCTCTCTTTCTCTAAGTTTGTAGATACTAAATATTATGAGTAAGAAATAAAAAGCTGACTAGGGCACTACCCAAGTGTTGTGGTTTATGTCTAGTTGTCCCCCTAAAACCTCATGCAATCATGGAGCATAGCTTCTATAGATTGAGACTTGATTCATGATCCCTGGGATTGTGTTTTAGTACTGATAGGATTATAGGTCTGAGTAAGGCTGAGACTATGGGTGTGGTCTAGGACAGATATCCCAAGGTGGAGAACCTGAATGTAATATAAAGAGCGACAGAGAGACAGACAAAAGCTGAATCTGTTGCTCTGTTGCCCTGGTTGGTCGGGTTGCCTCTGTCGCAATTGTTGCTGTTCCACCACCATAAACTGGATGCTCTATGCTCTGTTCCACTCAGCCTTGGGCCAGCCGAATATGGACCGAAACCTCCAGTAACTGTGAACTAAATAAACCTTTCCTTCCTTCATTTTGAGTGTTGAGTATTTCTCTCAGCAACAAGTGAAAAGTAACTAAGACACCAAGGTCTTCTTCATGGCTTGTCAAATCCAAAAGTGTGCTTTGTTAACCTGCTAGGTATCCCCTAATCCAATCAAATTCACATGTTACAGTTTCTAATTATAGGCTCTTAAGTTTGGAGTTACTGGCTATGCAGTAAAAGCAAGTGATACAGAATTAACCATCTGTTCATGTTCATCAAGTACATAATGAGAAATCTCTCAATACTAAATGTATAACTTATTGTACTCCTCAGCAAGACTCACACTTAGTCCTCTGTAAATTCTAGAAATGTCTACCCCATTTTCATGAAATTATAGAATGCCCCTCAACTAAATTCAAATTCATAGCTTTAAAGGTCCTGTAGTTTCAAATTAAAAGTGCATAGTTGATGTCACCTACCTACTTGGTTTCCCACATCTAAGTATTGGTGTCTGTCAGGGCCCTGAAGAAGCCAGAGTTTTCCTTTCAAAAGAATTATACTCATTTAAAAATAACGGCATAACTTTGCTCCAAGTCTTAAAGATTTAAGCTAAGAATCTCCTCACAGCATTACCTATCTTTTAAAATCACTTTAAGCATCATTAGACCTACTTGGTATATAGCTCAAGAATCAGAGAAATGTATGCCTACTACAGGCTTATTTTCATCTGGGCTCAATTCAAAGCCTGCAGCAAAAATCTGGATTGGGTTAGCATGGACTTAAACAGTACATGTTATTTCTCGAATTTATAGAGGAGTCTAAGTGTGAATATTTCTAAGAAGGAGTGGGCACAAGACACAAGAATTTGTCCCTCACCTTGGTAGGGAAGTCTCAACAGGCTCTAGGTCCCTGGACACCTAAAAATTTCCTCAAGACCTATGACACCTAAAATTTTGTGCTTGTTTGCCTAGTTTTTGGAAAAGACATGACTTATGAAGCCTGTAGATATTGTTTACGTTATAATAATCATTTCCATGCTACATGGTATATCCAGTCTTATGGAATGGCGCTATGCTCTGAGTTGTGGTAAGGCAATCAGGGTCTGTCAGCTAAGGCATGGCAAAGAATTGGTGCAACCTGAGGTGAGGATAAAGTGTACTGTTGCCCACACCAAGTAAAAGCCAACTATTTTTTGTTTGTTTATGTGTTTGTTTGGTTGACTTTGGCTGTCTTAAGGGTGAGTATGGGGATCAAATCACTGTCCTGTGTGCCTGACTTGAATTGCCCACATAGATGCTTAAACCACAGAGCTAAGCCCAAAGCCCCCAAGCCAACTGTTTTTGTATACTTTGCTATCAAGTACAGAAAAATAACAATCAATTTTCTGAGCAATAGTTGAATACCAGCTAATGCTAGTTTAATTGATTTGATCAGAAAACAAGAAAGAAAGAAAGAAAGAAAGAAAGAAAAAAGTACAATGCAAAGCTACTTCCATTCAAAAATTATGATTAATCTTACCCTCTTGGATTTAACCATAATTTGAGTTTATGAAACTAAGGACAAAGGCACATGTAGGGTGGAAATTAAGTAAATTATCAATAATTTTTAATTTACTCCTTTAATTAATTAAATTTATTTATTTATTTATTTATTTATTTATTTATTTTGCAGGATGAATATCTCAGTTGAAATCATTGTAGGAGATCAGACAGGAAAAAAAAAAAGGAATGATTTGTTTGCAAGCAGTAATGCCTCTGTTTGTGAGAGGCCTGTTAGATTTGGAGTGTTCAAGTTATTTAGATGTATTAAAATTTCCCCTTGTGGCTTCCAAGGTTCATACCTTGGGCTACTGTACACCTCGGGCTGTCAGTGATCCACTGCACTCAAATTGAAGTTATGACTGCCTTACATTGTGATCACATCAGAGAATCCATTTGACAGTTTGATCCTTAAAGTACTATTGCTATAGAAGCACTTACAGTTTTTTAAGCTTCTATTTGTTAGGGTTTAAATAAGAAGTAGAAAGCACTCTAAGTGCAAAGGGCTTAAGTCAGGAATAGGAGCTTAACTATTACAAGATACTTGAAAACCCAGGTTGGACAAGCTGATACTAAGGCTTCTACCTGAACAAGCAAGGCAGAAAACTTCAAGAACTCTCTAGACAATGAGTTCATTTCTCAAATTTCCCTGAGAAGATTGCATTGTATCTCTTTGTTCTCAGGAGAGAACCAAGTGGTTCTCTAGATGTCTTCAAGAAATTATTGTAAATACTTCACCAGTTCATGAATCTGGCTGAAATTACTTACAAAGAATAGTTTCTTTCAAAGTGATTGTCACTGAGAAACTCTTACTCAAGTTTCAGAAAAGGGAGTCTGGAAAGAAGCTTCCCTTATTTTCTCTCTATAATGTAGAAATGCCACAGAAGAGAAGATGGATATCTCTTAGCTTATCTATATATCAAGATATATCAAGTTGCTCTTCATAGTCTAATACAGTGATCTGTCACTTTCGTGTGTTATACTGTGAAGTTATGCATTAGAAAATACACCCTGCATCCAACAGTTTGCCCTCACTACGTCTCACCTGCCTAAATCTTTCCTGGCTATCACCACAAAAATATGAAAAAATATTCCACACACTTACATTGGCTATTTTACTTTCCAATCCAGCACTTCAAAAAAGAAACCCCCCTCAAAAACAGAGTGTGGGGCCTGTTACATAGTTCAGTGGATTAATGCACTTGTTTAGGCAGCCTGAGGAGCCAAGGGTTCAATCCCCAGGATGCTGTACTGACCCTGCCCCCAGGAAACACTGAGATATGATGTATGAGACTGGGCGTGGTGGTGTGCGCCTGTAATCCCAGCAGTTAGGAGCCTGAAAACGGGAAAATCACTATGAGTCTAATCTGTATAGTAAGATCTTGTAGAACCTATACTAAATGCGTTTAAAAAATAATCATAACATTTTAGAAAGCACAATGCTTCAACCCTCTAAGATATTGATAATGATGTTAATACTTCAACGAATTCTCATGGCTTAAATCAAACTAGAAATGTATTCATAGTGTGAAAACAGAAGCTGACATTTGGGACATAGTTACATGAACATAGAGTTCATACTGCAGGGGATGGAGACTAATAGATTAAAGTGGGGTACAAGAAGTTTCCAAGAAATGCAATTAAATAAATTTTCTTGGTTAGGAAATGTAACTCCCTAATCAGTCTGACATTACTTTAAGATATTTATCAACTTTCTTTTATAAAAGAACATCTATCAGAATACATAAAACAGAGAAGACTTTTACTTTAGAGATAGTAGAAAAGGATGGAGGGCATTCTTTACTTTCTAAAACCTATATTGCCCTGTGTATATATAAGTTAGCCACAGTAACATAAAACATGCAAAAATAGCCAAAGGGATTAAAATTGGGGCTTAGCAAATCTTTTTCTTGTGTATGCCAACTCCACATAGTGAGGAGTATGGGCTTAGAAAGCCATGGTGGGGAAGATTTGGAAGCCAGGAAACAGCTAGGGCAGGGGATGTAGCACAATCGCTAACTGGACTTAAAAGTACAGAGAAGAGATGGTGGCACATGTACTTGACATCTCTTAATTAGTGATCATGAAAATACTGCTCACTATAAAGACTGGCCATATATTCTTTGCCGAATTATGATTTTTTATGTCAACTTAAAAACCACCTGGTGGAAAACAGGCCATATATTATTATTATTTGCATTTTATAAAGGTGAATTCTGATGCTTGGAACATTGGACAGCTTGTCAAAATCACACCTAAGCTAGTAAGAGATAGCAGCCACACAAGAAAATACACCCCTTGGGGCATCCAAGGGCTTTTCTTATAGTCTATTCAATATGAAAATAGGTAGTATACCTCCAGTTAAACAAAGAGAAGACAAGAAAGTTTCATTTTAGAGATATAACTCATGTCCCTATAGACTAAGGTCTGATAAATGAAACTGTTTAGTATTTAAAGGAGAAAATGACAGAGTATGGCCTCATTCCTGCTTCTGCATTAATGCATAGGACCACACCCAATTGATGGCTGCACAATGCCTTGGTGACTAAGGGCTTCTGCTGGCTGGGGAGGACAGGGGATTAGTGGGGTGAAAGAGAAATAACAATGCTGACCTAATTCACAGGGATATAATTAACCATTGTAAAGTACTTTGAAAACAAAGTGTGGCATAAGTGCTAGCTAATATCACTAGCAAAACTACCGTTGCCTTTATCCCATATCAAGGTTCCCAGAGCATTTCCCAGGCACCCCTTGCCCCACCAGCTGACTTCTGTGAGGTCGCATGTCCAAGACTTCAACCAAACAGTACATTCATTTCTCCCACACCTACTCCTGTTTTCCTTGAGTTCACTTTCTCATTTTTTTTTTTTTTGCTGTTGTTGTTGTTTTCCTGGCCTTTACTTCACAGAAACCATGAAAGTTTCTTTGCTTCAATTTTTGGCTTTCCACAAAATGTTATTCAGCCAACATAACTGACCTTTCTTTATGACTGGCTCTCCTTCTTGGCTATATTTACCTGAGTACAGAGACCATGCCACGCACCAGGGGTTCTTCATGAAATGCTAATAATGGACCGGGACCTCATAACTGTCTGGCCCTTGTTTTTCTGTGAAGCATTCTCCAAACTATTCACTTAGAAAATCTATGTGAGGAAGGCAGGGCAGCACTTACCATCATGGACACTGGAGTCAAGGGCTACAACTAGAGGTGCAGTAACTCTCTTGAGTTCCTATAAGGAGAGAAGAAAAATATCCAACTTCAGTTGCATAAGGTGAGCATGGTGTCTGCAGTGCTGTAGCCTCTCCAAGACATCTGCTAAAACCCAGAGGTGAAAAGAACGTGAAGAAATGAAAGCGCACACTGACACTCCCAGCCCAGTGCTGTCTCCACATAGCTCCAGGGACACCACCTTTCGCCCATTTCTATGACACAGAATGAAGTTTTATACAGTAATATACTGCCTTGAGAAACAGTCCTGGTATGAGGCAAGTCCTGCGCCCACTCCACCAGCAACCTTTAGAGGTAAACAGGCCAGGGAGCCATCAATTCCTGTAGAACTGGTGCTCCATATCCACAGCTCTTCATGGAGAAATAATTTTATTAGACTCTTCCCATTATTATCAAAGAGTATTTTTGAGGGCCAATTATAATAACAAGTTACATTTCAAACTGCTTTGCCATTTTAAAAAGATTTTCCCACTCATTAGTGCATTTGATCCTCCTAATAATGCCATGGAGAAAGTGTCATCATTATCCCACATTTTACAGATTGGAAAAAAAAAGGGATCTAGAAAGAGGCTGGGTAACCTGTTCAGGGTTATTTATCTTAACGGTGGTAGATTTAGTCTGAATATAAACCTTCTTTGAAATGAGTATTCTTTCTACTGTTTGTATTGTTCTAAAAACCTAGTAGGCCCATCTGTAGGAACATATCCAGAGAACTGTGCAATTCACAGGACCTCAACCACCTACCTGGGTCTATTCCTTCAAAAGCCCATGTACTAACCCTACATTTCCCCAGCATCTTAACCAGGGACTGGGTTTCCCACTGGGAATGTATAACTGATGAACTTGATTACTGCATTCATTTCCAAAGCAAGTGCATGCAATTTATAGCTTGTTCATAAGACACGTTTCCTTTATAATGCAGTTTTAAATGATAAAACCTTCCAGTCTTAGATTTCAAAAGGCTGATGTCTATCTAATTTCAAAAAAAAAAAAAAAAAAAAAAAAGTGACTAATGGATCTATTTACGAAATTTAGCAGAAGCAGCATTTTGATCCATGGAAGCCAGACTGAGGAAAGCTGGTCTCCTGTTTGTGAATTACTTACCCAAATGATTGAATTTTCAAAGCCTTAATTTCATTTCAATCTTTTTCTGTAATAAGTTCTTAACTCTTAAGTTCTTAGGGACTTGAAGGATGCTGCTTTGTGATGATAAATGAGAAAGAACAAATTCTAAAATTATTTGGTTAATCTCTGTTGTTTTTAGCAAACTTACCTCAGGCAAAAGTGTGGGCTTCACACTTCCCACTGCAGGTAAGAGGCATGGGAAGAACAGAAATGCGTCTTCCCTGTAGGATGATTACTTCACCTGCTGAGCTGAAGACTATCCTAGCTTTAAACTTTGCTAACAGTTTTGTTTGTTGCTTTGTTTGTTCTTTTCTGTTGTGTTTTGTTATAAAGGAAAGCTTGCCTACCAGTGTGAGCCACTTAAGTTTTTCGTTGGTATCTCAATCTAATTCAGACAATTACTACATATCTGGCTAAGGGAATTATGTTTTCTCACCCCACTCTCAAGCTTACTGTTCACTTAGTTTAGAGGGAACATCATGTGGGAGAGGGAAGAAATAACTCAAGTTCAAGAATCATCAGTAAAAAACAGACTGAAGATGGGCTACAAGCACATGGAGACCACGGGATGAAAAGGTATTACACTTTTTGAGAAAAAAATACTGCAAAAGAAAACTGTCTGCTTAAGACTTAAAATAACCTTTGATATCTCAACCTTTCAGAAGCAGAAAATAGGCATCAAATGCCAAGCAGATCTCAAAGAAGAAAATCTCCCACTCTAAACTCAGATGTAGTCATGGAAAAAAATGTTAAAGGCAGATAACAATGTAGTATATAAGCAATTTCTCCCAGAGATATAATCACTATCTTGCCTGCAATTCTCAATGCTTGGTTCAAGGATTCTTCATCAGGGATGCCCTGCTGGAGTCAATAACTACTGAGATGTTTTGCAGGTAGGAATCTCTACAGATCACACTGTCCTTGCTACACAAAGGACATTAAGGACATGCAGGGGAGGGGCTGGGGCGTTAGCCCCGTGGCACAAGTGCCTGCCTGTCAGGTGCAACATCATGAGTTCAAACCCCAGTCCCACCAAAAAAAAAAAAAAAAAGGACAAAGGGGTGTCAGATGAAAATTGGAGAGCAGTAAACTTGACTTTCTTGGTTTCTGCTCCATAGGGAGTTACACAACGACATCATGGAGAGAGATTGGAGATCCTAACCTTTGACTTCCACACATTGTGTGGACGGATCTTTGGAGATTTCTCCCAAGGAAGAGGGTAAATGTACTATCTAATGGGTATTGTTTACCCAGAGGAGCTATATGCAAACTCTTACCTATCTCTGCTTCAGTACTTAGGAAGACAGCATAGACTCTGAAGCCATGCTTGAAATTCCATTAGGCTGTGCATCAAGCTCTGGCCAACAGAGCAAAACTATGTCCATATGGTCGAGGCCTGGCCCAACTTCTCATTTGTTTTCCATTGACCATGTAGAAGAGAAGGGCCCTACAGCAAAGTGACACCAGAACCACAAGATGAAAGGAGTCTGGTTTAAAAACTCCCTAGGTGAAAGACAGCCCACTGAGCAAGGTGGTGAGAAGGAGTTCACGTTATCATATTGAGACAGTAAGACTACACAATATCACCATTCAAGTGCATCACTACTAATACACACAACTGTATTTTGAATGCCAGAGAAAGCGTTTGAATGCTATTTTTCTTTGCTATTCCTGTACTTGTTAACTTACTTTCTAATTAATTTTTTTTATAAAATAAGGGATCAAAAATATTTTGCCAATAAATATAGAAAGAAATGAGTGAGATCAGGCTCACCCAGCTACATCAAAATGTAAAAAGGGAGATCTCAGACTCCCTTGATAAAGCTAAGGAAGGAAGACCTCTTAATTGTTTGATCTGCTAGGAAGGCTAATAGTAGCATCACAGGAATATCATGAGAATGAAATTCTATAATACCTACAAAGCAGTTAGCAAAATGCTCAATGCAAAATAAGCATAATTGGTAGGTTGCTTTATTATTAGCTATGAACTCTATACAGAGTGGCTTTCATGGGTGCAATAAATAATGTCTTTGAGAAAGCATTAGAATTAAACATCTTAAAAGGGAAACTTGCATCTGATTCATGATGCATGTCTCAAATACTTAAGCACAATCTTCATAGTTCATTGTAGGTTAAGAGTGAGTTCCATACATTGGAAAAGGTAAGGAGGAAAAAAATTAATGACATTAAGAAAGAACACAAAAGTTGCAATACACAGAATAGTAATAACTCAATGATTTATCACTTTGTGTGATATGATATCTGTGATAGTCAAACTATAGTGCACTGAGAAAATGTTTATTTTCAAAGAAAGTTACATCTTAATAGTTCCCATAAAATTTTCATGGCCTCAAAATATTAAAATACAGCCTGACTAGAGCCAGAGTCAAAAATCATTCATTAAATGATTTGTACAATCCCAAATTGTTTAAGAATGACCCTGTACAGAAATCCACTGAAAGTTTCTCACTTGAGTATACTACGAAGAAACTTAAGCATCTATGGTCACTTAGGAATGTCTTTATGTCACTGAGGAATAGTGCATAACAGCTGGACCAATATTTTTTTCCTAATCTTTTCATGTAATACATGCTGAAAACAGAATTCAGTATGGCAGATACATAAAAAAAAACCCAAATTTTATTTTTATTTTTTAAAGAGAGTAAAAATTAGAATTAAAGCAGAAAAAATAAATGATACAGACTTCCATTTAACAGAGTAATATAAATTTCACAGTTTTTCATAATGCATAGTGTTGTCTTCCAACGAATTATTCTTATTACCAGATATATGTATGTAAAATTGAAGATGAAAAAAAGCAGGAAAAAATGAATAAGAAATTAAGAAGAGAAAAAATACCAACAAGTAAAAAAGAAAGATGAAACAAATTAAAACATTATTTGCTCCTTTCCATAAACCAGCAGAAATATACAGTACAGTTGTCCAAATGATCCTGCTTACATAAATAAATCAGTCTCTTTACCCCTCTGCCTCTCCTGTCCTTCTCCTCAATTCAATAATTCTTTCCTTATAAATAACTTCATTCCCTTTTCCCAAGATCTACTGTACCCTTCAGATTCCATTTTTCTCTTTCATGTTCTCACACTAAGGAGGTAATACAGTGTTTGCACATGTGGGTCTGATTTATTTCACTTAAGGGTATGGTCTCTGGTTACATCCATTTACCAACAGAAGCATGTAATTTATTTTGCTTTATAGCTGAGTGATACTCTGTTGTGTACACATCCCACATTTTCTTTATCCATTCTTCAGTTCATAAGCATCTTCGTTGTTTCCAGGATTTAGCTATGATAAATTTCGCAGTTACAAAGATATGTATATATATATATACATATCACTGCAGTATGAGGTTTTCAAGTTTTCTGGAAAAATATACAGGATAATAGCTGACTGGAGGTCCCATTCAAAAAAATTATCCTAGCAATGTCTGGAAACTTTTCTCATAACTAAAACTAAAGTGGAATATAATCTCTCAAAAATGGATTTTGATATAAATGCTGTTTATTTAACTATGCAGCTGTTACCTATGAAATATGATAAGATATAATAGTACATATACAGACAAAAGTGCATGTCACTACCTGGGCCTAAGTGCTCCTGGTTCAAAGAGACATGTCAGCTCTTCAGCACTCTTTCATGTAGTTCCTTGGAAGCTCTGAATCTCATCATCAATTCTTTCTTCTGGATAAATAAGTGACCATTGGCCTCTGTTAGTGGTTGGGATGGATTCCCCAGGCACATCTCCAAACACTCTGCATTTTTTGGTGAGAAGATATTATCATTTCTCATTGTAGAGCCTTGCTATTAATTCATATGAATCATGGAAGAAAAGAGGTGTGGGTGGACCTCATGTTTCATAAGAAGTCAGAGCAGTGAGGCAGGCTGGAGGTTGGGGCAGAGATCCAGGGCCAGCAAAACCAGGAAAGGTGAAGATGGAAGGATGATTTGCTCTTGGCTTCTGGGAGAGTGTGTTGTCAAAAAGTCTGGGCTATGAGGCTAACTGCCAGCATACAGGTTCTTTCCTGTGGCCTGACAAGAAGACAAGCACAGATTGAATCTAAACTTGTTTCAGGAATGTACTGAGAACACTGGCTCTGCACTCTGGGAACTGACAGCCTAGGGCAGGTCATCTTGGCTTGAAATCCAGTCCACCTGCATTTCCAGAAAGCAGACATCTCTGAGAGCAGCCAGCTTGGAAAAATTGGAACCTGACTACCAGGTAAATATAGGCAAAAACTACATAGCTGAAAAGGTCAAAGGATATGTTCCAGAAGGTCAGTTTCACAGCATACAGTAGCCATGAGCAAATTGTTGAGGTCGTTGAAAATTAATAAATGTGGCCCTACTGAGCAGAAAACAGCAAAGGAGGGAAGTGACATGAGGAAATATTCTCTACCTTATTCTACTTCTCTTGGAAGAAGCGCCCTTTGCCTACTCATTCATTCATTAATTCAATCTCATTCACAATTAAGTATTAATAAAGTGGCTATCGTAGTCTAAAACATAGCTCTATTCTAACAAATATAAGGTCTGATGTTAGTAGACAACCAGACAGTATGAAATTCTTGACAAGTAAAGAATAAGATGTGGTTTATCAGATGATAATTAGTCCAATGGAAGGAAGAAACAGGAAGCAAGAGTCACTGAGTTACTGTTCTCCAGAAGATAGCTGCTTATGAAAGGGGATCATCTGATGGGATGCCTGAAGGAAGGGAGAGAGAGAGGCTAGGTGCAGAGCTAGAGGGAGAAACCCTCCAACCAGGGTGAACTAAAACCAAGGTTCGATGTGCATCTTTACTGGCGCTGCATCATTAGGGGACCAGTGAGATGTGGATACAAAAATCCATGAACGCCAGGTTTCCCTGATGGTTGATGCTCTGTATCACATTTATCCCTGAGAGCCAATAGAAATTCAGCCGTAGTGGTCAACACTGAGCCAACCTTCCCTGAGGATTTGCCTCCAGAGCCAGGCAGTCCCCTAAGCCCCTCCCTTGTGCACAAAAGGAAGTTTAAAATTACCAACACCTGGGGCAACCTTCTACCAGAGAGAAGTGAAATTGCTGAGTGAATGCCTCTGCTGTCCAATGCCTCAGTGGGACAAAGTTGAAGCACACCCAGAGACACCATGGTTGGCCAATGCCCTGTTACTGGGCATGATGCTGCATGCCTGTAATTCAGGCATTCAGGAAGCTGAGGCTGGAAGATTGCCTCAAATTCAAAGTCAGCCTGCGCCACACAGTGACTTGTAGGCATCCTAAACTGCAGAGTGTGACAGTGTTTAGAAAAAAAACAAACTAAATAAAAAATAAAAATTAGACTTCTATGTCAAAGCATATTATTATTTTCAGTAATTTATATATTGCTAAACACTCTACCATGCACTTTAACTAATTCATATTTATACGTGAGTGTGTGATTTCCTTCAGTCTTGAGCAATACGCCCCTGTTCTTTTGGAGAGAGCGGAGATGAAGGGAATTTTGAAACACATCACACTCTTATGTTTCTACTAGAGTTAATTATTTGATTTTAATTTAATTTGATACTTAATTTTTGGAACCAACTGATTATTAGCATTTAATTAATTGAACATTTCCATGTCTATTAAGGAAGAATCTAATATATAAACTGTTTAACATTTTCTCCTTGTAAAACAAAACAGAAAAAAACCAACACTTACAAATTATGTTATCTATTTTCAAAGGGTTTCTGGCTCCATTCCCTGTGATTTAAAAAACATACACTTCTCATAATCATAAAATAATCATGATGATTTCTGGAATTTTAACAATAAAAATTTTTCCAGAAGGATATTCTAGAAAATCCCACAAAAGCAATGCACATGTCATTTCAGAAACTCAGACATTATACAGAAAAATGAAACACAAAGAGGAAGCAGATACAACCCCAGGCATATACAACCATTTCATCTCTGACAAAATGGCCAAAAACATGCACTGGAAAAAAAAGATAGCCTCCTGAACAAATGGTACTGAAAAAATTATATATTCGTATGCAGAAGATTGAGTCAGTGCCCACATATCTCACTATGTACTAAACCAAAATCAAAACGGACCTAAGATCTAAATGTTAGAACAGAAGCCCTCAATCCATTGCAAGATAAAATAGATACTACTCTTGAAGACATAGGCCTAGTGGAGGCTTTCTGACCAGAACACAAACGGCACAAGAAATAATACTGAGAATCAACAAACAGGATCATAGCAAAATGAAAAGTTTCCATACATTGATGAAACATCCAGCATTGTGAGAAGTCAACTTACAGAATGGAGGAAAAGAATTCCAGTTATTCCTCAGACAAAAGACTAGCATCTAGAATACATAAATTCAAAATAATTAGACACTCCAAACTAAAATAAACAATCAAAAATGGGCCACTGAAATGAAAGGATACTTCTCAGAAGAACGAATGTCTAGTAAGTACATAAAAAACTGTTCAACATTACTGGCCATTGGAGAAATGCAAATTAAAACTGCACTGAGATACTGTTTTAGCCTAGAAAAAAGAAAGGTTATTTTAAAAAAGAAAGTTAGTAACAGCAAATGCTGGTGAAAAAGAGCGGGAGGAAGTCTTCTCTATTTTTCGTATGAATGTGAGCTAGTACAACCACTATGGAAATCAATGTGAAGATCACTCAAAAAAGTAAAACTGAGGTTTGATTTGACCCAGCTGTATCAGCCAGTGCTCACTAGAGCAGCAGTTCTAAGGCAACCTATTTAATCATGTAAGGATTTAACAGTAGGCTCACTATGGTAGCCCATGGAGTCAGGTATGGAAGAGTGTATAAAAGGATATCTTAGAGGGAAAGAAATGTTAAGGATCCTGTGTGTCTCAGTTACTTTTCTCTCATTACTGGAACCAAATACCCAACACCCAAAATGAAGGAAGAGAAGGTTAATTTAGCTCACTGTTTGTGGAGGTTTCAGTCCATACCTGGCTGGCTGCAAGGCTGAGTGGCGCATGGAAGATGACAGCTGTTCACAGTGGTAGAAAAAAAGCAGAACAGCAAGAGAAAAAAGGGAAGAACAGTGGAAGAGATCAAGCCTCTTTCTGTCCTTTATATTGCATTTAAGCCACCTGCCCCAGGGCAGTATAGCACTCAGGCCCTTTATCCCAACATGGACCACAAATCAGTCAAAGACTCTAAAAGCCTGACCTATGACTGCATGAGGCTTTGGGTGGACATCTACACACAAACCCTAACGTGGTGAAATGTCTTTAACCTGGAACTCACTCCGGAATCTGCCCTTGTCAGGAAGGCAGAGGGTCTGTGCTAGATGTCAGTCACTGACATCCAGGACAAAAGTGAAGACTGGAGCTCCTGTGAAGAAACAAAAACAAGCCTTTCTTCTTCATTTGTGTTTTATTCCACTCAGGCAACTGGAGAATTATTTGCTATCACTCACATCCAGGGTAGGTCTTTTGTGCTCAGTGAGTCCTTTCAACCACAGCCAGAGCGGTGCTGATCCAATTATTTGGACATTTCTTACACAAGCCAACACAATCAGTTAACTATCACACCAGTGATCCTCTTTGCAGGTATCTTCTCCAAAGAGTTAAAATCATTATACTGCAGGAAAACATGCATGCCTGTGACTAAAGCCACACAATGGAGAATGGCAGCTGGATCTTAGAAATAGCAATATATGTCCATTAAAAGATGAGTGGAAAAGAAAAATGTGGTGTTTATACACAACAGAGTACTACTCTGCCATAAAGAAAGATAAACATGAGACATTTGTAGATAAATTGTTGTAATTTGAGAATAGAATGTTAAGTGAAATAAGTCAAATACATAAGCTTAAATATTGCATGGCTTTTCTTGCATGAGAAACTCAGAAAAAATATATACAATATATGCACAAATATATATATAAGTAAAGAGTGAAATGGATGACATAAATAGGAGATAGAAATTAAAATAATTTCAAAAATTACCTATCCATTGTTCCAAAAATATTTAATATATATAATTTGATTCATTTATCATTTATTCATTTATACTATTTGATTCATTTAGTTTCTATCAGTTCTTAAAAATATGCTTTTCTGTTTTCTTCCATTTGTTTTACTTTGTAAAATAGTCTTTTATGGTCTATGTTTTATACTCTGAGTAAATACATTCAAGTTTATGACACACAATGTATTAACTATTGTTACACTGATTATTTTGTTATGAAATATTTGAGGGTTTCTTTTTTTTTTTTTTTTTTTTTTTTTTTTTTTTTTTTTTTTTTTTTTTTTTTTTTTTTTTTTTTTTTTTTTTTTTTTTTTTTTTTTGTCTTTTTGAGACAAGGTCTCGCTAAGCAGTTGAGGTTGGGCTTGAGCTCACTTTTGTAGCCCAGGCTGGTCTCGAACTCGCACCAATCCTCGTGCCTCAACCTCCCAAGTGCTGGGATTACAGGCATGAGCCACCATGCCCAGCCTAAATATTTGAGTTTTTATGAAAGCAGATATCTTGTTTTCATCTTTAACAATCTATTTTATTTTATTTTATTTTATTATTTTTTTTTTTTTGGCCTTTTTGAGACAGGGTCTCGCTATGCAGTTGAGGCTGGCCTTGAGCTCACTTTTGTAGCCCAGGCTGGTCTCGAACTCGCACCAATCCTCCTGCCTCAGCCTCCCGAGTGCTGGGATTACAGGCGTGAGCTACCACGCCCGGCTTAACAATCTATTTTAGAAAAACACATTTTATGCTGATTTAACTCATATGCAATATATGTACTTGCTAGTAAAGATAAATTATATTTGTATATATGTGCAGACATACAAATATAAAATGTATGTTTATAATCATACACTTTCTTTTCCTGTCTTTATCTTTTTATCCATGTTTTACTGGAATAGAGTACCTTTTTTTATAGATTTGAAGGAACTTTTTCATAATAAGTTTAGTAACTCTTTTGTAATGAGGAAGGAATAAAGAAAAGTAACTGTGACCTGCTCAAATTTATGAATCCCACTTCTAAAAATTCCTGCCCTGACAGTCATTTATTTCAGCTTCTATTTCTTATAGAAAGTTTTAATTGTTTATTCTTAACATAATTGTAATACCACCTAAGTATACTGACTGGTATAAGGATGCTAAAGGATTTTATTTTTATTATTATTTTTTAATGGGCTTTTATTTTTTATTCTTTTTTTTTTTTTTTTTTTTTTTTTTTTTTTTTTTTTTTTTTTTTTTTTTTTTTTTTTTTTTTTTTTTTTTTTTTTTTTTTGCAGGACCAGGGTTCGAACTCCCGACCTTGCACTTGCCAGGCAGACACTTGTGCCACAAAGCTATCTCCCTGGCCCCTGCTAAAAGATTTTAGAGATATTTTTCCGACTTGTCTTCCAGTTAGATTATTGATTCATTTTATGGCATATGGATTTCTAATGTACTTGAAGTTGTTTGCATGTAGACAGAACATTCAGTTTTATCATAATATCTTAAAATGATAGCTACTGTATTAGTGTCATAGGCTGAATAACAATAACAGCTCACTTTCTCAAAAGAATTTACTACATATCAGACATTGTTCTAAATACATTTATGCACATTAGCTGATTTATTAATTTCATCTTATTTGGAGGTGTACTTTTTAACATGAAATAAAGTATTTTGTGTCTTGGATCTGTTCCAGTTCTTGAATTTGATCTCTAAAGTAGATGTTTCACATGCAGCTAGAAAGAACTTCTCTTCTCTGATCCCAACAGGGTTAGAGGTCCATGCTGGAAAAAAAGCAGTGGAAAGCTCTGTGGGGCTGATTTTTTCCACTCTTCGCTGTATATCTCTTATTTGTAGTCTTAATTGGCAAGGTGTCATGTTTCATTTATTTTAGTTTGGCTATTTTTTCTCCCTGTAAAAGTAATCTATATTCCACAGGATAATATGGAAAAACTTGTATTCTAGAAAACACATAAAATTCCACCACTTTAGAGAGTTTCTACCCACTTTATTTCTTGGTATAAATAGTGAGGGAAATGTGTTGTTTTGTACAATAGTGACTATACCATATAATTTACTTTTGTTCGTATATCACTATCAATTTTTTTTCAGTTGGCACAAAAGCTTTAAGCTTGTACTATTACTTTAATATAAGTACCATAATTAGTCTTTATTATTCTAATAGACATTTTGGTTGTTGCATTTTAATCTATATAAAACAATACTTAATATCCTTCTGAATAAAGTTTTTCTATATTTAAAATTAGCTCTTTTTTTTTAATTTTTTTTTTTTTTTTTTTTTTTTTTTTTTTTT
>PVJA010011282.1:0-55135 GCA_004027025.1 Myocastor coypus
TTTGTTTGTTTATTTATTTTTATGACCAGCTCAGCCTGCCCTGAGGGCAGGGCTGGCACAGTATGTGGTGCTGGAAGCCGCCCCAGCTTTCTTAAGCAGGCGCTTTAGACCACTGAGCCATCCCGCCGGGCACCTACAGACAGATTTTAAAAGATGAAAAACATTGAGGCCCCGGCGGGATGGCTCAGTGGTCTAAAGCTCCTGCTTGGGAAAGCTTGGGTGGTTTCAGGGACTGAGGTTCCAATCCCCAGCACCACATGCTGTGCCAGCCCTGCCCTTGGGGCAGGCTGAGCTGGTCATAAAAATGAGTAAATAAACAAACAAAGGTTCTGAAACAAGAAAAAGAAAAAAAAAAAAGAAATTCTATCTTTAAAAAAAAGATGAAAAACATAAGCATTTAAGATTTAGAAGCACTACTTTAAATATATGCAATATATATATATATATATATATATATATATATATATATATATATATAATTTGGTGGTATTGGGGATTTAACTCAGGACCCTGTACTTGCCAGGCAGGTACTTATTTTACTGAGCTACCTCCCCTGCCCAAAAATAATTCTTAAAGAAATTAAAACTATAAGTCTTAAAAGAACATTAGAACAAGAGATTTATTTTAAAAATGGGATGAGAAGGGCCAAGGAGATAGCTCAGTAGAATAAGTGCTTTCCTGGCAAGCACAAGGTCCTGAGTTCAATCCCTGGTACCACAAAATAAAAGGGTGAGATAAAAATAATATGGAAATTTCAGGATGGCTCAGTGGTCTAAAGCGCCTGCTCAGGAAAGCTTAGGCGGCTTCAGGGACCACGGTTCAATCCCTGGCACCACATGCTGTGCCAGCCCTGCCCTCAGGGCAGGCTGAGCCGGCCATAAAAATAAATAAATAAACAAAAGTTCTGAAACAAGAAAAAAAAAAAAATTCTTAAAAAAAATAATATGGAAATTTCATAACTTTTTAGCCAACAATGTTTTGGTCTAGATCAAATGAAAAACTAAAAATTAAAACAGAAGCCAAAACCTTGCATTTTTATTGGAGATAAATGTGATTTAAAATAATTAAAAGAAACCAAGCAAGGAAAATAAAAAAATGAACATGGACGAGTAGAGTAACTTATATATTTTTATTGACAATTGTCTAGCATTTCACATATAACTTATGATAAAGAGAGTGCTCCTAGTTTAGTATCAAAGTGAAGAAGTATAAGTATCAATGTTGTAACGTAAGACAAAAGAAAGCAGCATTTCTTAAGGAGATCTACAAAATGTTAAGAAAATGTTATATATGATTGATTATAAATATTTTTTAATTTATTGTTATTATTTTTCGTCTTTTTGAGACAGAGTCTCACTATGCAGTTCAGGCTAGCCTTGAGCACACTTCTGTAGCCCAGGTTGGTCTCAAACTCATACCGATCCTTCTGCCTCAGCCTCCCAAGTGCTGGGATTACATGTTTACGATTATTTTAAATGGAACATCTAAAAAGATAAAAGCTATAAAAGAAATGAAAAAACTGCTATAAAATTATATCTAGGAAACTTAAAGACAGTAATAGTTGACAAAAATATTTCATATTTTAATTAAACAAATTTAGATTTTTGCTATAAGTGTTCTAGAATATGTAAGGAAAATAGCTCTCAGTGAGGCCAATATTATTCTTGCACAAAAAATGTAACCAAGATAATCAAGAAAAGAGTAGCCCAAAATCTATAAGTACAACTCAGTTGGAAATGTTTTACAAAGATCTCACATCTGCTTTGCAAACTATCATTATGTTAATACAGAGAAAATAAACATCTACTTCTATTTATTCAACAAGAGTCCATTTTTGGTGCTTGCAAGTAGAAACCTCGGTTTCAAAGTTACCCAAATATACAGAGCTCCTATATAGAAAGCATCAAAACTACTGAGACTGATTCAGAAAAAAGTATGACTAAGAAGCAAAATAAAAATTTACAAATTTTAAACACTTTAATATCTCTCAAATTAGTCCAACTTAACGTTGATGACAACAAAAGTCATTTTTACTCTTCAGAGTAATGTAACAATTGATGTTAGAGAAGAAAAACATAATGGATAAAATATTCATTAAGTAAAAGAAATAATAAATGACTTGTGTTAACAGATAATAAAGCTTTTATTAACAACATAATGATTTAAAAAGAATATTCAGCACACAAAAATATAAACTCTAGAAACATTTAATTGTATGTAAGAATTTAATGTACAATAAAATTTGCATTTCACATCAAAGGGGAAGGAATAGGATATTCAACAAATGGTATTTGAATTATTTGCTATATATTAGGAACAAAATAAAATTAGATATTCTTTTCATGGAAATAGATTCCAGGAAAATGAAAGATGTAAGAGAAAAAAAGGCATCAGAATTTTCGTGGATAATTACATATTCCAGGAGGGCATTTATTTATTTATTTATTTATTTTTTGCAGAGCCAGGAAGGCATTTATTTATTTGCTTGTTTGTTTTTGTTTATTTACTTATTGCAAGCAAACCGAGGGTTCGAGCAAGACTTCTGTGCTGCTTTCAGTCTTTATTTTTCTATAATCAAGTCTCACCCTTTGGGTTGCTGTCTTAGTTACTTTTCTCTCAATGCTGGGACAAATACCTGACACTCAAACTGAAGGAAGCAAAGGTTTAGCTCACAGTTACTGGAGGTTTCAGTCCATACTTGACTGGATCAAAGGCAGAGAGGCACAATGCAGAGGCCAGCAGTTCATGACGGC
The DNA here is from genome assembly GCA_004027025.1 of Myocastor coypus. Classification (NCBI taxonomy): domain Eukaryota; kingdom Metazoa; phylum Chordata; class Mammalia; order Rodentia; family Myocastoridae; genus Myocastor; species Myocastor coypus. The sequence continues at coordinate 2,754 of PVJA010011282.1, forward strand.
AGACCAGCAACAAAATGGTGACAGAGGCAACCGACTAATCAAGGTAGCACAGCAACAGCCTGAGTCTATTTCTCTGTCTCTCTTTAAATTACATTCAGGCTCTCTGCCTCAGCCTATGGGTTTTAGGCTAAACCCATAATCCCAGAAGTACTCAGACCCATAATCCCACCAGTACTAAAATACATAATCCCAACGGATCATGAGGCGAGTCTCGAATGCTAGAAGTCTCTGCCTCATGATTGCATGAGGCTCTGGGGGGACAACTAGACATAAACCATAAGTTATTTTAGGGGAACAGAATAAGATCCTATTATATGTGTCCAAGGTTAATGCTCAGGCTATACAAGAGAACCTGCTAGGCATCTGGGAGCAAGGACGCAGCAGGGGTCCGTGCAGAGTTCCAAGTGTTCCTGGTTACCTGCACAGCTGTTGCTGTCCTGTGTTCTTTTTCCTCCTCCCACGTGCCCTGCAGGTTGTTTAGCACTGCTCTATTTTAACTGTTTCTTATCCCAACATAAGAAGCTTGCTAATGACGAGTATGAGTTCCAGAATGGATGGAGGAAACATTAGCAGTGGGGACAGGATGGCTTCCTAACTGGGCAAGCTGAGGCAAGTCACTTAGCCCCCTTTTCCTTCTGTTTCTTCACCCATAAAATGGAAAAAAAAATGCTTGAAATCTACTACTTTTAATAACTAGGCCTTTTTATGAGCCATTTTATTTTTATTTTTAAATTTTATTTCCAGGATGGCTTTTAAAGCCTAAAGTTGGAAAGCACACACACACACACACACACACACACACACACACACACACACGCGCGCGCGCGCCAAATTTGACTGCATAAAGTAAAATTATCTACATATTTTCAATTTCAAATAACTCATACCACACAAACACACACACAAACTCTAAAAAAAAGAATAACAAAGGCCAAGTATCCACAATAGATATTCATGAATTTAGCAACAAGTAAGAATTTTAGTGTGTAAAAAACTTTAATGAAAAGAAAAATAACAGAAAAAAGGCAAAAACTGTGAACAGGAGGTTCATAAAGCAAAAGAAAATGTTCCATAAGCTTATTAAGAAATATTAAGACTGGCCGGGTGTGGTGGCTCACGCCTGTAATCCCAGCACTTGGGAGGCTGAGGCAGGAGGATCGCTGCGAGTTTGAGACCAGCCTAGGCTACAAAAGGGAGCTCAAAGCCAGCCTGAACTGCATGGTGAGACCCTGTCTCAAAAAGCCAAAAAAAAAAAGAAATATTAAGATTTATAGTAATGAATGCTATTCAAATAATATGCTCATGCCACATATTCTGCTGAATATAAAAAGATTCAATTAGATTTCTCATTTACTATTCTCGGAAGGGTAAACTAGTACTTTGATTTATTATATTTTCTAACGTGTCCTAACTTATTAATATAAGACTGGTATACTTAAAAATAGTGAAGAAATATGACAGATGAGAATCAAGAGTTTTTAACTTAGATACAAACAGGTGATTGAAACTATTAGCTAAAATGGCATCTTGGAAGTGTCACGAAGATCTTTAAAAATTATCTTTAGTGCATATTTAGTGTAACAAGAATATATGATTATTTCATTAACATTCAGCCCACAACTTGCAATTTAGTATTTTATTTACAATCTATCAGAAAAATAGGAACAGATGTCATTTAAAATGGATTTTATGCTATTTTAACCTTTTTATCAAGGTTTCCATTTTTTATTTTTATTTTATTTATTTATTTTTTAAAAATTTTATTTATTATTTTTATTCTTGTTTCAGAACCTTTGTTTATTCACTCATTTTCATGGCTAGCTCAGCCTGCCCCGAGGGCAGGGCTGGCGCAGCATGTGGTGCCAGGGATCGAACCGCGGTCCCTGAAGACGCCCAAGCTTCCCCAAGCAGGGGCTTTAGACCACTGAGCCATCCTGCCAGGCCCCAAGGTTTCCATTTTAAAAAAAAAAAAATTTCAGTGGCCCAGAAATGTCAACTTATGCATGATACTGGAATATGGAAAATTATTCACTCCACTATATATTAACTTTTTGAAATCCTGTACGTTTACCCAAATTTTGTCAAAAAGAATCAGTTTCAGTAGCAGTTCCCTTATTGTGTATCAGTTGTCCCCAATCACCTTAATTTACCCTTCACAGTCCAAGTATTCATAGTGAGGGTAGGAAAACATGAGCAACTTGGGAGACAAATTACCTCCTCAACATAGGCCAGGATGACAAGCAAGGAGCGAACAGCAGTAAAGACTGAGCACTTTTTCCCTGCTCACACTACTAGGGCTTGCGCCCAGGCACTTTGCTCTCAAGTCACATCAGCAGCCCTTTCAGTTTTATTTTTAAATTTTAAGATCAGGTCTAAGTTGCCAAATGGCTCCAGCTGGCTCACCTTGTGACTGTCGAGCCTCACGCGTGCCTCACCCTCCCAGGGGCTTTGGTTCCAGGTATGCGCCTGCATAATCTGCAGTGTTAGCATTTGTTACTTAACACCAGCCAACTTCCTGTAGCCCAATTTGCCTGTTTTATCACAAGGTAATTTTCTTTTTTTGAAGGAAAAGAGGTCTCTTTATTTATACTGTATGTGTTTTCACTACACACACACACACACACACACACACACACACACACCTATCTATCTATTATCTATCTATCATCTATCTATCTATCTATCTATCTATCTATCTATCTATCTATCTATCTATCATCTATCTATCCATTTCTGAATTGGCCAAATTGAATCATAGGAAGAGTCTACAGGATGTTCAGGGTCTCACTAAGTAGTGATCCACCTGTTCAGAGCCTCTCAAGAGCTGGAATTACAGGCACATGTCACCATGCCCAGTCTCAGTTGCTGTCTCAGTGAGCCCCAGGGGCATGGCCAGCACCACACGCCCAGGGGTCAAACCCCCAGCTCCCATGCCAGCTGGCAGGCACTTTAATACATTGAGTTAATTGGCTGGTCCTTGAATCATAAACTTGAATGTCACTGATTCAGATCAGCACTGTGATGAACAAGCCATATGAGACCTGAACTCTTAACTCAATAATGCAGAAGTCACATCCTTCACTTATCCACAGCTTTCACTTACCCAAAGACCTTCACGGCACACCATTAGTCCTTAACTAGTATAATAAGGTCACTTATTATACTAGTTATTATACTTATACAGAGTCCTCGTATTTGTGAAGCAATTTTTCTAAATATCTTGAAGTCACAACTTGTATCGATCACTGATCACTTCATCCTGTTCAGGTCATCTTAAAATACTACTTCTGCAATTATCTCATGTATTAATAAACACATGACTGCTGTCTTACTTCTTTTACCAGTAATCTTTTTCACATACAGTTTCTGACAAAATGCCTGCTCCAAATATAAATTGTTAAATTAGATACAGAGCATGGATGTCTTGTCCAGGTCTGTGCCAGAATTTCTGGTATGACAATTCTGGAAATGAACTAATATTCTTTGAAGCAAACAATAATCAAAGCAGTCAAGCTGGGTGTGGTGGCGCACGCCTGTAATCCCAGCACTTGGGAGGCTGAGGCAGGAGGATCGGTGAGAGTTTGAGACCATCCTGGGCTACAAAACTGAGCGCAAGGCCAGCCTGAACTGTACAGCGAGACCCTGTCTCAAAAAGACAAAAAAAAAAAAAAAAAAAAAAAAAAGCAGTCATAGTAGTGTTCTTAATTGGAAGAATTATTCTATAAGTTTAATTATATTTGTCACTTCTGTAAAACTTCTGTTTTTAAAAGGTGCATTGTTTTGATTAAATGGCTTGTTTCTGCAGAAGTTCTATGCATAATAATTATCTATATTATTGAAAATCATTTAAATGAGTTTGATTTCTAATGCATTACATTATATTTGTTTTTTCTTTCATTTGGTGCAATTATTTATACTTCTAATTAGACAAATGACAACTATTTTATGTAATGGAGCCAATTTGAAACTAAAGGAAACTGAACCCCAGGCTCTAATCCCAAGGCCTAGCTGAAGTGCAAGTTTTCAGTGTTATAATGATTTTCAGCTGTGCAGTCACTGAACCCTTTCTAAAGAAAGCAATCTTAGATATAATTCAGATGACAAGGATTCCTATAAACTTTTGCTACTTGCTTGATCTGTATTTTTGTCAGCCCCTTGTCTTTGAAGCATTACAGTAATAATATATAATTGTTGTAGAGATTAAATGAAATAATGATTGGGTAAGTAGCATATATGACCATTGACTAGGAAGCACTTAAGTTGTTAGGCATTGCTGAAGGCACGTAAGAGTGCCACACAGGAGGGTGATAGCATCATTTCTGCCTAGAATAAGAACTAACAGTCAGCAGTACCATCACAAAGGGATCAAAATGAAGTCCTCCCATATGACCTAATTAGTGTAGATTGTCTCCAAGCACAACGGAACAGAGAGCATTGTGAAGAGAACAGAATGTTGAGATTAGGACAAGAACTGAAGCCTGACCTGCAGACATGAGCAGCTTAGGATCTCTGGAACGGCTTGAGAAGAGTCATGTGACACATACAGATGATGTTTCTATGCAAAGGCCCCGGATAAAGGCCAAGGTAAACACTTCAGAGGAACAACAGTATGAGGAGTGGAAAGGAGATGAGACAAACTGAAAAGAGTGGAAAATCCAAAGCACTTGAGCAACAGTGAGCTACGGAGAGTTTACTCATTCATTAGTCAAAAAGAACCAGAAATTTCTACACATATCCACTTAATATGTCTAGTATTTAGGTAGGCACCATTAAAAGCACATAATCTTTTATTCCTTTCTAATGTTGCTATAAATGGACATCTGACTATTATTTTCAGGACAAATGAAACATAAAAGATAAATAGGAAGCAGGGTGATAAATTTGTTCTTATAGGGGAGGCAATCAAGAAGTATGAGGAGGGAGTTGGATTCAGGAGTAAAATACAAGAATGGGGATGCATATGTACAGGTGCCAACTCCACAGGAAATGTAAGCAGCATGTAATGCAAAGGGGACCAAGGGGTGGGTGCAGTGGGGAGGCAGGGGACAGAAAGGGGTTTAAAAAGGAATCAGATGTGATGTTATATACTACACACTTGTACTGCTAAACTAAAAAATAGGCATTCATAGAAACTCTCAAAATTGCTTTAAACAGGAGGACAGAACCTTGTGAAAATTGAATAAAATTAAATCAATTTTTAAAAAGACTGACAAGAAGGGCTAATACCCAGAGTGCACAATACAAAATATTTCCCAACAAAATATTTAAAATATTTTCTCTGTGTGGGTGGACTTCATGTTTCTGTATTTATGTACAATGTCAAAGATATATAGGAAAATACTATTAGGATGGATTTATTTTATTAATATTTTATAATGCCTATAGTAGGCCTTTATCCCCACTGGAGATTTAGCCTAGGGCCTCTACAATGAAATACATGCCAAGGCTTACTTGATATGTTAGTAAGTGTGACAGAGTCACACAAAGACACTAAGTTACCACCCTGGGTATCGAGATGATGAAATTACAGTAGAGAACACTTTCTGATCATGGTCAAATTTCACTAGCATGGGTTTTGTTAATGGACCTGAACTGGTCTTTCCAGAACCCTAATTCTTAGTTCTAAATCCTTCAACCCATAGTGTTCTTCCCACCTTCACACACTGCATGAACCTAACCACTTTTCCATCCAGCCAGAACCAAATGCACTCACAAGCATCCTCATAATTACTGTAGAAACTTCATGGTTACCTACACTCTTGATTCTGGTCACTCCCAGTCTGCCATATCCTTTTGATTTTCTACACTCTGATATGTCAGCATTATTGGTATTCTTGCTGCAAGCCATCGTGAACAATTATATATAGCATCTTCTTGGGAGTAATGTGCATAAAAACAGGCTGAGTGCATACTTGATGGGTAAGCGAGAGATCTTCCATGTGTCCTCTAGGTTCCTTCCTTGATCAAAGCATTGCTCAAAGGACTGGGTATGGCAGGGTGGCATGGTTTTTCTCAACATTCTTTCTTCTATTGGCAATAATTACTGTTGAGACATTGCTACATGTTATACACTTATTTCTTGTCACTCTTAAACATCCAGGTTGGAAATGGAACTTTCTCATCCACGCATTTAAACAAAGAAATATAGTTTATTTAGATCAACTTGGATGAGTAGAATCTGAGTCTTAGGAAATAGCCACCCATCCATGAAATTGCAAGCGTCACTTATATAACATTCAACAAGCAAACAATATCGAGTTTATCAATGATAGCAGCAACATTCAAATGTAACTTTCATAAAGTGGTAGTAGTACTACTGTGAGAAGACACACATGGCCTACTGTTTGCCTTTATGAATCATTAAAACATATGGCCTGATGTCCTTCAGATCTTCTCAGTTGGCTAGAGTTATGAGAGCCCACAATGTAGTTACTAAAATGAAGGATAATGTAAGTGCATTTTCCTTGACAAGAGGGAAAAAGAGAGACATCATCTACTTCACTGGGCTTTCTCTAAAATGCAATATTTTAAAATATATTTGAATCAACACACCAACAGATTATTGTGCTACAGCAGCTAAAACACTTGGGGCAGAAGCTTCTAATAAGCTGACTTCAAATTTTTCCATAGGTAATAGCTTCACAGAATGAATATATGCTACTTTTTGAGTGTAGCCAATGCACCACACCTGTCACTGGAAAGACACTGAAGCCCTTTTCATTTAGCAGCTACCTTTCCTTGGCACACCACCTTCCAAAGGAATGAAGAGGTAAGTTCTGTGATGCCTGAAATACAGCTAAGGCTTCAACTAGTAGCAGTAGCAGCATCACTGTATCATTTTCTAGTCCTCAAAATTCAGGGAAAATTACATTTACATTCATCATGATGATCAACAAATCAAGACTTTCAGATTATCTTGCTTATGTTGGTCTGAAACCACATAAACACACCTTCAGCTACCTGGTTCCTCTTCAAGCACCATTATTACTAAATTTTATCTTTTTTAATGTATTTGATACAGGTGCTCACTGCACAGCTTGGGCTGGTAGTGATACTTCTGTTTTCAGCCTCCCCAGCATTGGGATTATAGATGTGAGCCACCATGCTGGAATTCAGTGGCTGGCTCAGTGAACCTGGGAGCAGGGCTGGTGTAGCATGGGGTGCCTGGGATGGAACCCTGGTCCCTGCACTTGCCTAAACAGCTACATAGTCTGTTGAGCTATCTCATCGGTGCTAAATTTTATCTCTCAAGACAATGGTTTTCAGCATTTTACCAGGGAAATTCACATTGGCTGAGTCTTGGAAGTGACCTTTATTTCCACCAACAGATGATAAAGGATACATGGTTTTGGACACAGGGAGCATTCTGTGCCATAAGGAATGATAGGCATGAAGTGCTTGTAGGAAAATGGATACACCTTGAGATCATGTACTTAAATACTCCACGATTTTTCTTACCTAAGAAATCTAAAATATGAATAAATTACACAGCAAAATGAAAGATGGTAGAAAATATAGGAAGATCTTTTTTTTCCCAAAAGAACAGGTACCAAGAGATGAAGGGAGGGTGAAGGGAAGCAGGGGAAGGAGTTAAAAAAATAGGATGTGCTATATACATGTACCAATTCCCCACAACGAATATAATTGTGATGTACAGCATACATGTACTAATTAAATTAAATTTTCAAAGAAATGAACTCTATATATGTTGCTATCTGCTATATAATGTATACTTAACATAAGTCAGAAAAATGTTTCATGAAGTGATTCATGAAATTACTAAATGTCGTGCCTTCTAAGTTGCCCCATAGTTTCCCCTTTTAGCTATAGTTAGCACTACTACAAGAAACCTATTTTCTCTTATCCTGACTAAATTGTGCACAAGGGGAAGAGGAATCTGTTAATCAACTTTATATCTAGAATACTTAAAACAGTACTGGCACAAGGAATATTATGGTTTGTGTCTAGATTTCACCCCCAAAGCCTCAGCCAGTGAGGTAGTTGGTAACAAGAAGTTGTGACCTGATTAATTTCATATTCTTAGCCAGGTATTGGTCTTGGGCACCCTGTGTTCGTTTGACCCCTCCGTGTACTGGATGAGTTGCAGATAATATAAATCAGCTGCACGTGTTCCGTCTATGTTTGTGCAATTGCCCAAAGACTCTTCGATCCCAAGTCTTTGATTTTTAGTCTTGTTCTGTTCAACTTCTGTCTTACTTCTAATCTGAAGGTTCCATTTTCTTTTTCTGCAGGCTCCACTTTCATTTCTCAGCCAGTTATGGTTTTGATTATTGACATAACCTAAGAAGTTGGCTGTATCTCACTTCTACCTCTTCCTCTTTCTGGTCACCTCTGAGAAGCTAGCTTGGCCATTTGGTTCCAGTCTAAGAATTTAAGAGATGGCACTCAATCTCCTGGCTGACTTTCTACTTGAGTCTGCTCTGGTCTCTAACTGAAGGGAACCAATTATTATAGAAGTACATTTATTGATAGGGTAGCATGAGTGTCAAGTCATAATGTTCCTATTTCCATGCTCAGGACATTTGGCACTCAGAAAAACAGTTCTCAAGAGGGAACTAGTAAAGTTAATCTTTGCAATTTTTAGTGCTTCTTTTCTTTGTCTTCCCCACCCAGGTTTTCTTTTTTTTTTTTATTTTTGTGGGACTGGGGTTCAAACTCATGACCTTGCACTTGCCCTGCAGGCACTTGTGCCTCGGAGCTATCTCCCCAGCTCCATGGTTTTCTTTCTGACTATTCAAAAACCCTGAGACAATCAGTAGGTACTGCCTGAATTTATAACTCAGATTTAGAAATTCAGGACAACTACACAGAATTATCAGGAAAAGTAAAAAGGGTGGTTCTATAACTTGCCTAACATTGGTACAAGTTCCCATAGGGTTTGGACAGCTCCAACAGAGTTTCTAAATACTGTATGGGATGTATATGATTGCTAGATTTCAGTGGAAAATATTGTAGCTGTAAACAGTGCTTTTGATAAGACACAGAGGAGAGAGTGACTAGCTGACATACAGACTAACTCTAGTAGCTGTTGTGGCATGGCCTTATATCGGGTCCAATTTCTAGATTTCAGAACGCCTTTAAATAGTAGAATGATCCTACTGAATGAGCCTAACAGTCTCTAGCCAGGGCAGAGTATGCTTTGCTTCCTGGCTACAGTTTTCTGCAAGTCTGGCTTTCAGGTTGCCAGGGACATCAGACCCTGCTCACTCACTAGCTGTGAGGATTTGCCAGAAGGTGGCCAGTTAAAGCCCAAAGGAGTGCTCTCACTGACAGCCCAAAGCTATCAGCACTTTGATGTTGCATTTCCAGTGAAAAACTGTGAGAAATGAATTCATGTTGCTTAAGCCACAAGTTTATGGTATTTGATTATCACATTCTGATTAATATACTTGCAATGGAATAATGTATATCTTTTACATGAAAAACATTGGTGATCTATTCATAGATCATTTGCATTCATCTACTGTCACTATGCCTGATTCAGTTGCCTATTGATGTCACAAGCGATTCAGGCTTCCAGCTGGCATTCTGCCTCTTAGGGAATTGATTAATAAATTACAAAATAGAGTCAGTGACTGGGATGTCAGGGAACAAGATAAAAACTATGCTGTCAGAAACTCAGTTTATAAATTCAGCGAATCAATACCAAAGACTGGAGTTGAAGAATAAGAACAAGATGATGTATAGAGTCTTGAGGATGAAACCAAGAAGAAGGCCAACAAACACACATCCTATATCCCTGTTTAGTGGGGAAAGGCCTGATGACAACATTGTATATACAAATTTGGGGTTGGGTAAGTACACATGTGTTGCAGCAATAGGAGTATAGCTGTTAAACTATAACATACAAACATGTCTTAAATTCCATGGATGGAAAAATGTAATCCAACAACTCACAGACTCAAATGATCATGAACTTAACCCCTACTAATAGCTGAGGTTTAATGGCCAACTAACTGAAACAGCACAGATGATGTGCTGGAAATAAAGCATCCTTCATTCAAATTACAGTTATTGTATGCGATTATACACAACTTGATTGTGAGCATGCATTGTATAGCTCCAAAGACACTTAACAAAAATCTGAGTCAGGAACTACAACCTGTGAAATAAGCTTAATTTATGAATAGAAAATTATAGTATAATTCTTAGTACAGTTTCTCCTAAGTATTCGTGAATGTTGGTTCTAGGGCTGCCTATGAACAACAAAGCTCGTCTTGGATACTGAAATCTCTCTAGAAATGTATATAATACTTGCATATAACCTATACACATACTGCTGTATACTTTAAATCATCTCTATACTACTGCATTTATAATATCTAATGTCATCCAAAGTCTAAGCAAGCACTTGTTATGCTGTGCTAGAGAATGAAGACAAGACACATGCTTAGTACAGAGGTACTTAAGGCTTTTTGATATTGTATTTGTTGACTCTCTAGAAGTGGAACCTGCTGATACAGAGGGCTATGTGCAACTCTTAAATTTATTTAACAGATACTTTCTTGTAAGCAGGTTATGAAGAAAGTGTCATGGACTAAGAATCATGGAAAGGAACTATATATCTGGGGCCTTTGTGGTTCACTGGGTAGAGTCTACTGTACAACTGAGAAACACAAGCTATTGTGCAAGACTGTGGAACTGAACGTGCCTGGAGGAGCTGGGCATGCCTGCTGACTGAACCTGTTGCCCACAATTCATGGGGCTCTGAGAGCCCTTCATTACTCACCCCCATAAAGTAACTAATGGCTCTCGTCCTATGACAGTTGCCTGGGACAGTTGCCAACAGTGCCCAGCTGCTCTTTGCTATTGTTGACATCTCATACTTAGGAAGAAGTGAAATTTCTAATTTCACCATTCTGGGTCAGAACTCTCACATGTAGCAGTTTCCTAAAAAGGGTACTAACTGTATTCTGAGTTAGGAAATAGTGATCAGAAACAGAACCAACTTGATGACAGCTACATAGGATGCACATATAAGAAAATTTTATTTCTACACCAATTTCTAGGTATACTCCTTTAAAATATTAAACTTGATAACCCACTCCAAAGGACATAACAGAAATAGGTAAAAATTGGAAGGTCTCAGTTCTGTAGGGATGGTAGATATGGATGCCCTTGTAGTACATGAGGAATGAAAATTGCTTGAAAACTTAATTCCAATTTATGCATTTACTTGAAGTAATGCAATCCCTAACAAATTCAGCAACAATAACCATGGGCAACTTTTACTAGCTAAGCCAGAGTGTGTTGTCCTTCTGTCCCTCATTATTAACTCTTTGAAGCACATAATATACTTTGCAAATTAATTAATTACTTTATTTATTTATTTTGTAGTACTGGGAACTGAACTCAAGACATTTACACCGAGCAATGGCCATAGCCCTTTCTCATTTAATAGTTTAAAACAGGGTCTCAGTTGTCAAATTGCCAAGGTTGGGTCCAAACATGAATTCTCCTGACTCAGCCTCCCAGAGTACCATATATATTACAACGTATAATGATTAAATTCTCCTTGGAGAGTTAGTGCATATATATATAATATATCTTAATTCTTTGGATTTTCCCTTCATCTTTGCATCTCTTTGCACCCTTCCCATTTGTAAAAGCTCTTTATTTGTATGTAGGAATATTTAGGCCAAGTTTATGGAGGGCATAAACTCCTCAATTTGAGACTGACAATGTAATACTTTAATATACGACATATTTTCCATTATGTAGTTAAAAGGAACAAAGCACGTAAACATATACCAGAAATCCTAAGGTAATTTTAGTTTCTAGAAAAACAGTGAAGGTTCTACACAAAATAAGTTACATTGCTAGACATTCACAAACTCCTAACAAAAGTTTATAATTTCTTGTAAAAGAAATGTACCAGCTGCTTCAGGATGTGGGTAAGACATTCATGTTCCTGTGGTAACAATTTCCCAAACAAGAAAAGTAGTTAGAAAGACAAATCTTTGATAAGATATAGCTTACTAGGTCTCTTGATTTATGAGAACAACAAAAGTAGATTAAGCTACTTAAGAAACAACTTAGAAACAAATATCCCACGAACCAGCAAAATCTATCAAATAAATGTGTTTTAGTCTGCCAATTAAAAACGACTTTCCAATTTAATGTGGGACAAAATACTTTAAAATAGTTTCACCTTGTCAAAACATTCTATAATGTGACATTTAACTTTAGGTTGACATAACAGGTGTGCTTTACTGTACAAAATAAAACTGTGTCCATAAAGTTACAGTAAACCTTAGATAAGTAGTACTTTTCATAGTAATAAATGTAGAACCAGTCAATTGAAAAGTGGTATATATTTAGTTTCTCATAATTCCATAATCTTTTCTTAACTTTTTACCACAAACTTATCTTTAAATATTTACTTGTTACAGCTATTTTATGCTTTTATTAATTATTTCATTTTATTCATCCTAGCATCCAACATTCATTTATTTATTAATTATCAGCAAATGATTGAGCTAATCATGTTTTCTTTTACAAAATTATGAAACGTAGCACTTCCCAGAAACAATGTTTAGGCCTATATTCTCCAGATTTTCCTATAATCTTACTGGGACAAAAATTAGACAGTGAATAGTTTAGGCATCTAAAAATTTAATAGTTTCTATCTACAAGTTAATCAAAGGAAAAATGCAAACAAAAAGTATCTGTTTTCATTCATAGAAATGAAATAATACCACAGAGTTACTGATAATGAAAAATAATTTATTATGTTTTTTCTCTCTAGTTATTCTGTACCAGTATGTACCTTATAATCTTCATAATCTTTTCTATCTAGCAAGTCTCTTTTATCCAGTTCTACAAGATGCTCTTCAGTGGGCTTAGCAGGCATATCCTTAAGAGAAGCTTGTTCATATATAGGCTTTCCATTGAAAAACAGTTCCTTCCAATCACGCATCATCTTAAGTGGAATCAGGCTATTGGAAAAAGCATAAGAAAGTATAGGAAACAAATATTTAGTCAGATGTATACTTTAAATCTTAAGTGTTCTATGATTTTTACATAATTAATACTTTCATTAGACTTGGAAATGATTCAAATATTTTTAAAGATTATCACAGGTACAAGAGCCATAAGACCAAAATAAATTTTATTTTTCTGTTACAAATTACATAAAATATTTAAAGTAGTGGTATGATAAAGGGTCCTTATAAAACATTCAGTCTGTGCATTTTGCATAGAAGAATACTGATTGTAGAATATGTAAATTATGTACTAAGGTTGCAAAGTCATTTCATATCAAAACTGGGGATTGAAGAATCTTAATCTTTTAAATGTGCTCATTATTTTAGATATACATCTGTTGTACAGTTAATGGGAAAGTCTGAGGAACCAGTGGCTTTAAGTCACATTCATTCAAACCTCCTAAATTCTACATGTCTTATCAACTATTAGTTATGTAATAACAAGTGGAATCTCTATCCTTATGCAGTAGATCCTGGAAAAGCAGAGCCAAAAGTGATTGCACAACCGAATGAGAATTATACAGTATGAAAATCTAACAGTCTTCTTCTTGTCATGGTTGAGATCTGAAATGCTCCCCTAAAGTCTCTTGTGTTTGCAAGGTGACTGAAACACGGACGCATCCAACTCTCTCACAGAAGGATCCACTGTGCTCAGTAGCTGCATGTGCGGGTGGGAGACAGACCCTGGGTGGAGGGCCATGGGGCCCATGGCTTGGCAAAGTACACCTCCACTCCCAGGTCTTGTTTTTCTCTCTACCTGCTGGCTGCCTTTTCCTCTGCTGTGAGCCTTTGCCTCCTTGTTGCTGCCTTAGAGCCACAGAGAGGACCATGGTCTGAAAATATGAGAGAAAATCAGCCACTTCAATTGTGTGTTTGGGATATTCTGTCTGGGCATGCAAATGACAAAACAATGACTTTAATTAACTTGTTTCAGGAAATCTTCTCTGACGAAATGATGGCTAAACTGAGGCCTAAAGAGTATCTAAGAGGTAACCAGAGCAGAGAAACTAGCAGTCCAGGAGGAATACAATATGTTTTAAAAAGAATAAATGAATGAATGAATGAATGAATAAATAAATAAATAAGAGCTTTATAAGATTCAAATGAATCTCTTTAAAAAGTGGATCTAAACTTTGAAGTTGGTATTTTATTCTAATACTTGCTACACCATGGTTGGATTTTGACGACAATAAGTATGCTTCGTGAGAAGCCCTAACGCAGAAGGGTAAATGTTGCATGACACTGCCTACATGAGATCCTTAGGACTGACAAATTCACAGATATAAAATAGACTTGGAAACATCAGGGCCTGGGAAGCAAGATAGAGACCTACTGTTGGATGGATACAGATCCAACTGTCTACCTACTTGAGTGACTGTATCATGACTGGTCTTGAGGACCTGCTTTCATATTCAGGTTCTCTCTCCTGTCTCCCTCCTTTGTTAAAGCTGTAAGGTCTAAAACTTGCCTATGTTCCTCCTTACAGCTTTTGAACATTTTGTTTTCCCAATAACAATTCTACTATGACATTTGTAGAGGTTCTCAGGCTTTGTGACTTCTACACATATATTTTGGAAAAAAAAAAAAAAAGAGAGAGAGAGAGATGACCTTGATTCTAAAATCCTCACATGTAAAAATACGAAGATAGAAACTTAAAATGCAAAGACAAGAATGCCTCTTAAATAGCTTCCTTAGGCTGAAGCACACTGGCCTCCTCATCCTTGCCCAGGATTTTCATTTTTCTCAAGAGTCTGACTTCACTGCTGTCCTCATAACCCACTGAGGTTCCTGAGGAAGAACAGAAGACATTTCTCCTGCTAACGGGAAGGTGGCCTTGAGATGGAGGGAGTGGAGCAAACATGTGGGAATAAAAATGAAACAAAATTTACGTAGAAAAAGCCTGTGCTCTGGCTTCTGGGCTTAAGGTCTTCTTTTAGTGTCAACTAAAATTCCTAAGATTCATGTGAACATTTGAACAAGCTGTTCCATTCTCTCAAATGATCTAGATCCCTTCAGCTTATTTCATGTGTCAGCCTGGTCTAGGGAATAAATTATTAATTCAAAATAAAATGAATGAAGACAAAACGCAACCATAGCAAACAAATGGGTCTCCAAAATGATTGAACCTTATTGTGTTGTTGCTGTTGGTTTCTTCTACATTCTCACTTCCATAGTATTTTAATGTTTAAAGTGTTTTTCTCCTTCAATTTTTATTTTTATGATTATTTTTTATGTATTGGGGATTAAGCTCAGGGCCTTGCACTTGCCAGTAAGGTGCTTAAGCCACTAAGCTAGCCCCTATTTTTTTCTTTTACAATAAGCATTTTTGGGGGGACTGGGGAGATAGCTAAGGTGGCCTAAGCACCTGCCTAGCAAGCACAAGGTCCAGAGTTTGATATCCAGTACCAAATGTTGTGCCAGCCACAGAACTCCAGACGTGCCAAGCAGGCCTGAAACTGGGCATAGTGGCACAAGTGTGCAATCCCAGCACTGAGGAGGCTGAGACAGGAGGACCATTATTAGTCCAAACTGCATAGAGACACCCTGTGCCAAAATAAATAAATAAATAAATAAATAAATAAATAAATAAATAAATAAAATTTTAAAAAGAAAAAGCATTTTTTAAAATTTAAATAGCTTGGTCTTAAAAATCCTAGCTATGTCATTTGCTTTTATCCACTGTCTTTGAATCCTATAGCCTACTTATATCCATATATGCTTTAACCAGGTATCTTCCAAATGTTAATATTTTTAAAAATATTGGTGTATATCCAGTGATAATTTGGAAACATGTTCTTGAGTTTCCTAGTGTTAGAACTTTTTTTTCCTGTCTCCATCTTGCTGATTTCCATTTTCATTTCATTCTGATCAGAAAAGACACTGTCTGATTTGCATTCTTGTGAATTTGTCAAGTTTTTTTTCTAAGAGCTAGGATCCATGTGGTCTGCTTTAGTAGAACTTCTGCAGCCATATAAAAAGAATGTGTATCCTCAGCTGCTGTTTAAGTGTCCTGTTATGTCGACTGGATCTTATTGTGTTGCTAGTGTTGATTTTTTCTACATTCTCATTTTTTATTAAATTTTCTATCAGTTGTTGAAGTCTCCATCTGTGATTGTGGATCTTTCTATTGATATTCCAGTTTTATTAGTTTCTGTTTTATATTTGCAATTATATCATGGAATGAATACATGGTGAGGATTCCTATGTTATCTTTGTATATTAATACTTTCATAATGTTACTTTTTGTTCACGGTGATTTTCTTTGCTTTGAAGTTATGTTTTATGTATATAAAAATTTATATTCATTGCATTATTTGCATAATATGAATTTTTCACTCTTTTATTTTAATGTGCCTATATCATTACATTTGAGATGAATTTCTTGTACAACACATAGCTATGTTTTTTAATATCCTCTCCCAAACTCCCTTCATTGGTATTTTTAGGAGCACAACTATTATGTCAAGATTTAAATCTATAGTTTTATTTATTTATTTTTTTAACTTTCTGGGTTTCATTGGTGGTTGTTTATATTTCATTTCCCTGCTTTCCTGTGGGTAAAATGACTAATTTATTTTTAGAATTTCATTTTGTCCCACCCACAGTGTTTTTTAATTTTTCTCTTCGCAAAAGTTATTTAACAATTATGCTAGGCATGTCAGAGTCATCTTTTATTAGTTCCAGGATAGAAGTCTTGACTCCAAATAGGTCTCTTTACCTGTATCCAATTAAAAATCCTTTTAAAATATTTCTTCTATATGTATTGAGAACAGTAGCAGATAGTGTTGCATCGTTTGATTCAATTTCTAAACTCAAAAGGTGAAGGAAATACTACTGCGTTTCTTAATGTTTTTGCTGTGTTCTTTCCTGGTTCAGTTTATATAACTTCCTGCAGCTACTTCAGGGTAGGCATGCAAATAACAAACTCTCCCAGTCATCACATCCAGCAACATCACACTTCATCTTCATTCCCCTTTGCAGAGGATCAGAGTCCTACTTGCTCAGCATTTGAAAACTGCTTCTTCCTTGTGGTCTCCAAGGTTCTTTATAAGACATTTCTATGGTTTAAATTCCTTAGTCCTGCCAAGTAAACTGTAGTTTTTTCTCTGGGTACTTTCTAGATGCTTTTTCTTTTATATTTTAGGTATTTGATAATGATTTGCCATTACAATTTACTTGTGTTTATCTTGTTTAGTTTGTTCAGATGTTTGAATTTGTAGTTTATACATTTAATGAGACTTGCTGTATCTTGGAGAAATTTGAAAGCTTTATTTCTTTGAGCAGTCTTGGAGCCCCAACTTCCCTGTCTCTACTTCCAGGACTGCACTGACGTGTGCCACACTTCAGATTGAACAGCCCCACAAGACCCAGATGGTAGGGGCTGGGTCACCATGTGGCACTACTGCTGTGGGAATACAGCAAATGGGGATAGTGAGTAGAAGTAAGTTCCCCGACGGCATGCCCTTATGGCTTCTCTTTCACGTGGCTACTACGGTGAAGTGCCTCTGCTGTCACATTCTTCAAAACAATGTCATACTGTGGCTCGCACCTCCAGTCCCAGCACACGAGAGTCTGAGACTAGAGGATACCGTGAGTTTGAAGTCAGCTTGAAAGTCAACTTGAACTCTGAGCTACATGGTGACACCCTGTCTCAGCCAATCAACAAAGAACAACCAAAAAACCTCAACCAGTAACAACATTTATCAGTTATACTTGTGCATTCATCTTAAGCCCTTTTGGGTTCTTTCATACTGAGCTTTTTTTTTTTTTTTTTTGTGGTTGGAACTGGTGATTGAACTCAGGCCCTTATGCTTGCCAGGCAAGCACTTATTCTACTGAGCTATCTCTCCAGCCCCATATACTGAGTAATTTTTAATAGATTTTTAAGATAGTAGATTTTACATAAACCTTCATTTACATGCCTTTATTCTTTATCCATATTTTGATTCATAATAAACACATAAATGTGTAAATGTGTGGGTAGTTTATACACGCAGGTGACATATTTTCATTCTTTTTTAATAACCCTTTCCTCAGCCCAACATCTCTTGGTCCCCTTGCCATTTGTCAAGGAACAACTGCCCAAAGTTTTACTGTCAATTTTTAAATGTGTTGTTCTTATTTGTTTCTGCACAACATAGGAAAGAAACGGAAGCCACGAAACAGACCCAAACAGACATCCAGGATAGCGAATAGTCTACTGAAAGTATACTCAATAAGTTGAATGAAGGCGAAGATAGCATATCAGATCTAGAAAACAGGATTGCAATTATCGATCATGAAAAGAAAGATATCCTAAAATAGCTCTGGACCATGAAAAATCAGCCAAACCCAGGAAGCTCACTACTATGCCATGCCTTAAAGTCAAAAACACTAACCAGCTTCACCTCTCTCCTCTCTGCAGTCTCCTTGTGTAAGTTTCAAATATGTCTAGGAGTTAAACTGTACTTAGTAGGAGGAAGAGTGAAAAGCCCATCTATTCTGTTCAGGCAGAGAAGAATGGTATTTCATGACTTAATTTAAAGTATAAATCTTTATTTGTTTAAAGAAATCAATCTTTTATACTTTTTTCTCCTTTGAATTCTTATTTTATAGTTCTACATTGAGCTATCCTTTTGCCTTCTTGTAATTTAACCTATTTCAGTCATTATAATGATTTGTGTCCTTTTTCTTTTTTAATCATTTTGTAGTTTAGTTTCTTCATAGTTTGGTTCATACCATTTGTTAACTTTTGCATTTATTTTATTCTGGGAAGCAGTTTTAAACTTGTACTCCTTATATTATCCTATTTTTCAGTGTATTTTTTCCTCAATCTTTTACATTATTAGTTTTTATTTTTGAAATGTCCCCATCATTGTATTATTTTATTTGGCAGAATTTTATGTCATGGGGTGAGGACTGTGAAGAAAGCCCTTTTTTCCTGTGTTGGGGTGATGCTTTTATTTTGTCTTACCCTATGGACAACATGGCGCTTATGGCCTCTGCTGGGGTTCTTGAGAGCCCCCAGCACAACTGGGCTGCATCATCCTTACCTCGATGAATTAGCCTCACTCAGAGCCTCAGTATTGTCTGTCTAAAAACACCATAAGAAATAGGTTTATGAGTCTAGACACCACAAATGTTTTGTTTAAGAAGCTCTTCTTTACTTAATTCTCTCTCGCTCCCTTCCTCCCCGCCCTTTGTGGAGGATGTGCTGCAGTAGCTCCACTGAACTATGTCCTATATCTTTAATGAAATCACACAAGAAAGTAATTTTTCTACTCTGAGTGCCAAGAATTTTGTATTTTATACAGAACTAGGATGGAAGTGGAATCATTTTCGACTTTTCTTTGGTTACTAGGAAGTTCAGTTTTAGCAACTGGCAAGTGTACTACTGACATATAATTGTGGTTCAATTTACTTCTTATTACTATTTTAATTTAGAGTTTTCTTTATTACTTGTGTCAAACTTCACTTTCATATTTTCAATATTTCTTAACAAGTATGTTGATTCCTTCTGAAAAGAGGATGTGATGAAAATAATTAAAGTGAAATCATATTTAAAATTCCTATGACTCAGGGGTGTCCCAAATTTTCTGGTCAAGGATATTATGGGACCTCAGAGGAAAGGGATGAATGAACTATAGTGTGTCTAAGAAGAGTCACCCAGAGAAAAACATTCACTCAGGCTTTCACAGAAAGCAAACTGGCCAAGCAATGGCTGTGACTCGTGCCAAAGGATGACACTAACAACAGTTCTACAAAGTACAGTCTATGGTCCCAAACTTAATCCTGAGGGGATTTGACCCTGGAAGATACAAAAAAATGAATGTTTTGTTATACAGGTCTTGCTTCGACTTGCCCTTGACCACCCAGCAAGAAAAAAAAAATGCTTAATTACAGTGCGTGAAACGCAGAGCTAGATTGGTGAGATGAGCTTTAGGAGGCTTAGATTCAATAGCCTCCAACATTACAAGCTTCACTGGTGGCCCACTGCAATTGCAGAACATTTGACTGTGTATGTATCTGCTTCCTCTTAGTCCAAAGAGAAGTATATTCTTTTCCTTTTTTTTTTTCTAAGCAACATCAATAGGGAGGTGAGTCATGCCCACACACTGTACTCTGTAGAATGATTATGAGGACAATATGCAATATGTCAACTTTCAAAAAAAAAGAAAGGGGAAAAGAAAACAAAAAAGTAATGTTGATTTAAAAGTGTTAATGTTTAATCGTTTGATCAATCTTATATACCTATATGTATTAATCTAAACTGATCTGATAGTGAAAATATGTAATATAACCATTGTTAAATTTAAACAATAAAAATATCAAATTAAAAAATTTAAAAAATAAAATTCATGAGAAACAAAAAAAATAAAATTCCTATTCTTTTAGCAGATATTTTAAGTAAATTATCATAACAGTCGTTATGAAGTCCAGATAACTGAGACAGAATTTTTCAATCAGGAAGGACCTATATACATGTTAAGTAAACCTAATCAGTGAATGAAACAACTCAATAATCAAGATCACTGTACTTCTTAGTGTCTGGGGATACTTTTTGCTTTTCTTTAGTTATCAAAACTAGTCTCTACTTTATAATATCACCCTTTTATTATTTGTAGCGTTTCTACTGCATTAGTTTTAGTAAGCCATACTTACTTATTTGTCAGCATTCGGTAGTCTGCTACTTTAGTGGACAAATCAAGAATTTGGCCCAAAATTTCTTCACATATTTTATAATGTTTTCTATAACGAGCCTGAGTTCTTTCAACAGCAATCTGCTCATGAACTTTTTTCTCTCTGAGGATTTGTTCTTCAAAATCAATCTTGGCTTGCTTTGCCAAAGCCTAACAAGGAAAAGTTACATATTTTCGTCACTATTATGATACAATGATACAAGTGAAAATAATGTCATCATTACAATAGCCAAAAGTACTGCCTTTAAATAGATTAAAGATTCCTTTTACATCATGTTAGCATTTTTGTCTAGTTGTCCCCTCAAAGCCTCATGCAATCTCCTTCCTTCTGAATGTCAGGCATTTGTCCCAGCAACGGGAGAGAAGTGACTCAGACACATCAAGAAAAATTAAAATAGTGAGCACTTTGATTAAGTATTATGATATAAAGAGAAAGACAATGTCAGAAATATTCCATCTTATCAAGAAAATAATATAATGAACAGTGATCTGACCAGAAAAATATCAACAAGGTTAATAATAAATTGGATCCTAGCACTTTTCATAAAGAAGAGTTGGAAGCCCAGGTCGCAAGCAATCAGGAATCACAGAGAAGAGGATGAGTCTGTACCAGAGCGCAAGTAGAGCAGCCCCCATCATCTCTGGATCCTCAACCACAGCACCAGCTGTGGCCACCATCCTTTTTCTTACTGGGGAAATTCTATAACATTGACTTATACTTAGAAAATATTTTGAAAATTCTCTGCTGTTACATCTTTAATAAGCTTATACAGACTTAAACTTGTTTGTGGAAACCTCAATTCTAAAGAAAGTGATGAAATATTCAGAATTTATCATCATCTTTTCCAGACTTTATGCCATTATTTTGTTTCGGGAACCCTTTTCTCAAAGTGTAAGGGTCAAATTCAGGCTGGCCAAGCTGCAGCAACAACATACTCAATTGATGGGATTCGACTGATCAAATACAGCTTTTGAAACAACTATGCCAGCTTCTTGGGAATTTTGATGATGTGTTATCTTACGTCAAGAATAAAACTTGCTTCCTGTAACTTAACCTAACCAGTGGGAAATGAAAACCTCTATAGGCTTTAGGGGAGCTGTGGTCAAAATCAGGTCCTGGTTTGTGGCCCAATTAAATTCAAGCTGTGAAAATATGAACAAGTCCATTAGCTTGCTTAAGGTTTCATTTCTTCATAGCAGGGTGTTAATAATTCTTGGCATACCCAGAAAGAATAACCATGCTGTTTAATCAGAGCAAATATTTTAAAATCATGTTCATAAGTAACTAGGTGTGACAGTGGGTTGCTATGTAAGGTCCAGCACCTGAATGTTTATTTCATTCTAATTGGAAAACAGGTTGGGCTGGATGGCCTCTGAGAATGACTCAGTACATGTGGGAGATTCAGTAAATAACACCAGGACTTGTCATTCTTCATTAGTTTTGTAAGTCCTGTTTCCACAAAGAAGAAACTGAGTGTAAGTACAAAGCTTATGGCATGGCTCTTTCCCATCTTGCAAAATGGTAGGTGAAAAAACTGAGAACCTGAGGCCAAGAAGGCATCTTCCAGTGGTATGGTAAAATGATTAAGGTGAAGAAAGCAAAAAAAAAGTCCAAGAAGGGACAGCCCCACTACAGCCAATATCCTGTCGTGGCGAGAGGAATTGGTAAATGCTCCCGATCTGCTATGTATTCGAGAAAGGTTTTGTGCAAGAAAAGTACACAGCTGCTAGATCAAAGTTGAGAAGAAAAAAAAGACGAAAGTTCATCATGAAACCAGTTGGCAGAGACAAGCATGGAGGTGCCCAGGTGGTCAAGCTTTGAAAAATGCCTTGATACTACTCTCCTGAAGATGTGCTCCAAAAACTCTTGGCAAGGAACCCTTCAGTCAGCATGTGAGGAAACGTCAGGCTGGCATCACTCCCAGCACCACTGTGATCATCCTCACTAGGTGTCACAGCAGCAAGAGTGGTCTTCCTGAAGCAAATGGACAGTGGCTTGCTACTTGTGATGGGGCCTCTTAGCCTTAATCTTGTTCCTCTGCAAAGAACACACCAGAAATTTGTCACTGCCACCTCTATTAAAATTAATACTAGCAAAGTGAAAATCCCCAAACACTTCACTGATGCTTACATCAAGAAGAAGAAGCTGTGGAAACCCAGACACCAGGAGGGCAAGATCTTCGACATCAAGAAAGAGAGATACCAGATTTCAGAACAGCACAAGGTGAACTCATGGATTTTAGCAAAAATCAAAGCTGTTCCTCAGCTCTGGGGCTACCTCTTGATCCATTTTAGCTCTGACTAATGGAGTTTATCCTCATAAATTAGTGTTCTAAATTTCTTACTAAGAACCTAATTAAATAACCAATATATTTAAAAAATGAAAACAAAGCTTATGGCATGATAAATGAAGTTTTCAGAGGAAAAGGAAATCCAAGAGACTGGAATCTTCGATGAGAATGTACAGAATGTGGCACAAAAACAATATCTATGAAACTTGAAAAATTATTTAGGGTGTGATGAACCTAAAAACCTTGAAGGTAGACACAGAATTTTCCTATTAGCAGAACAGTTCCCAATCTTGGTTTCTGTTGTCACCTGTCCCTTTCTCTCCCACTCTTCTGCCTTCCAGAATTTTCTACTTTGCTTCCTTCCTCCATCTCTTCACTTCTTATTTTCTCCCTTTCTGGGATTCTTGCTCCCTTCATTCCCTTTGTCCACCTAGCTAACTGCTCTTTCTTACTCTTCTCTACCTCTGTCATCTGCGCTGTGCTAAACCCACCACAATTTCCTGTCTTCTTATAGCAAAGTAGGTTGCAGTCCTAAAAAGAGAAAGGAGGAAAGGAAAAAGGAAGTCTGTGGGAGGTAGTAAATCTTGGTTGGTATGAATTTAGACTCTAAAGCCTGATAGGGCAGGCTTTGCTCCTGATGCACCACTGATGAGCTGCATGACTTGGAGCTCCCTTAGCTTCACTATCCTAATGCATAAGATATGGATAAGGATAGATTGTAGCTGTTGAAAGAACTATGTATACAAATATTGAGCAAGGTGCGATTCCAGACCAAAGCAAATACTCAAAACTGTACAATATTTTTGCAACTAATGCTTATCAACAGCAGGTGGCAGGAACTGTTTTAGTATAGAATATCCAGTTGCCTCACCTGTCACCTCTCTCCCTCACTCATTTTTTTCTCTCTTCTTTATATCTTCCTCTATTAAAATATAATGGGCAATGGGCTCAGCACTGAGGAAACCATAGTACGCTAAAGCAAGAACTGTCCTAGTCCATGGGTTTTCATGCCCGTGGCATACGCAAACCATCAAAAAGACCCGTGAATAAATGTATAATTACACATAATGACAAAAGTCACTTAGAGCAGCACTGCAAGTATGGAGTACACAGAGAGCCAAGCTAAACAAATAATGTGTACATTCAGATTTAAAAGATGCATATTAAGTAGCTAAAGTCAATGGCAAGAGGGAGAAGGGTAGACGAATGATCTTTCTAGGGATGTCAGAGTAGACAGATGTGGCCAGAGCAGAGCAGACAACTGGGAGCAGGAAGTGAGTAGAGGAGCATGGGACAGGGAGCAAGGAGTGGAATTACCAAAGGAAGGCAGTGATCTGATCTGAAGGCCAGAAAGAATCCTCTGGCTCTACAGTCGAAACTGGCCCCCGGGGATGAAGGCGCGAGGCAGGCAATTTTTGTTACCTTGTTCCCATTTCTTTATTTCAAGCAGGTCTCTAAAAATTCCTGCTTTAGGGAACTTCTATGGGACAAAATTGCAGGAACTGTTCAAATGCCTCCTGACCAGGAAAAAGAAAAGCAACTAAATTCAAATGTAAAATAAGCTAGGCTTCTCTGAAAGAGTAGACAGAGAAGAAGGTTGTTAGGCAAAACATGAAGATGAAGAGACATGCGCTCTACTCCCAGTCAGCACCTGGGGTGAAGCAAAGCTCAGGGAGATAATATGGATCAGTGAACGTGGGGACAGCCTCCCCCAGCTTTCCGAGACTTCGAGAGGCACATGCGGGCTGCAGTAGCTGGCAGTAAGAGGCAGCAGATGGGGCTTGTACTAGACAAATGCAAAGCTTTGTTCTTTTTCATGTGGGCATGGGGCACCTCTCTGAGCAGGCTGGCAGAGGCTGATTTAAAGAACAAGCAGTGTTGTGTTCTCGTATGCCCACTTTGTTCTTGCCACTGCATACGCACTATAGTAGGTGAAAGAGAATAGTGTGGTAGTCATGGAAGTAAAAATCCAAAGAATAGATGTGAGGAAACTAGACAATTTGAAGAATTTAGTGTACAAAATGAATATGACTTGTGATGTTTTCAGATTAGGAAGAGTATGGCCAAGTATATAATGAGGCTTGGATTTGGCTAACTGGATAAGAGTCAAAGTATCTGTTGAGAGACAGACCTTTACAGAGACCGGTTTAGTGGAAAAGGTCATAGAGTTGTTCTTGTACATAATGAATTGGATGTCTCCGAGGTATATGACAAGAACTGTCAAGGAAGCAGGCTATGGACCCACACCTCAGAGAGCAGAGACATAGATGACTGTCATCCTTCTCCAACAACTGCATGCCCATTGCTGTGGATGATTTTGTCTGGGGAAATAAGCTACTAATGACTATGACAGGCTAAACAAACTCTAAAGACCTCCAATGGAAAATGGACAAAAACTGACCCAATATACACAAGTAAATATTTTAGCCTAAAGAACGTACCTACAAGCCAGATCTTGACTTCTATGAATGATTCTAAACTGTAATGCACCAGAATACTCTAGATAAATGACTTATTGCAGGCCTGAGGAAGAGGTAGTAAACTATGGACCTGAGAAATCACATGATCAGACGGCAAAGAATTATGTAGTGAAAACTGAGGGTGTCTTGAAAGGAGCCCACTTACAAGCTTTCAGAAGCTGAGACCCAGGGAGAACAATGAACACCAAAGCCTATACTAGTAATGCGATACCATTTGGAAAAAGAGAAAAGAAACCTAATGATTCAAGGAAACGGAAACTTGATTTTCATCATGCTTGTTGACAGCCACACTTTAGTTTTAAAGAAAGTGGAGCGGTGTGTTTAAGATACTCAGGGGAAAAAACTGAACCAAGTATTTTATAGACAGAAAAACTAACAATAAACTATAGAAGATGTACACTATTATCTAAATATTAAAACTCAGGAAATGTCATTTCTATGAGTGCTTTCTGAGAAGGCAAACGGAAACAGGGTTCAGATAGTGAAAATGACCAAGGACCTAAGGATTGGTGGTAAGCATCAAAACTTGGCTACTCGTAGACTCAAAACTAAGGGAAGACAATACATTATGGATCAGCTATCTACCCTGTCACTGGAGGATACAGAGGAAAAAATTGGGCAGATAACAGGCAGATCACATACAAATGAGTTCTTTTTAGGGCACTGACAACAAAACACAGTTTTAAGAAAAAACCATAACTTGGTAGAGAAGTCATGAGCCAACTCAGATGAAAGGTGACATTGTTTACCGCTTCTCGATCAAGAGCATCCTGGAAATCTTTAAGCCTTCTTTCCTCATATTGTTTCTCTCTGAAAATTCTGTTCTGCCATAAAACTTCCTTTTCATGCCGGACATGCATGAGCTGCACTGCGATCCTGCGCTCCTGCTGGGACTGTCGCATGAGCCTGTGGATCAGCTGCTCCTCCCGATAAGCCTCCTGGAGACACCAGTGTAACAGCGAGTTAGCATTCAAAGCCATGCTTCTGCACTGGACTATGATGTCTCTATGCAGTGCATAAAAGGTCCAGTGTTCATCTAAATCAGCTTCTGCAGTTTCATTGCAATTAAACAAAAAAATTTTATTTTAAATAATCATGCTTGAGAAAGATAAATTTGCCAACGGAAGTTTGAACAGTTTTAGTATCTAGAAATCTCAGGTTCCGAAACTCACAATGAATTTAAATGCACATATTAGCTCTTTTAAATTTTGATTTTTAGTAACAAGTTAGATGACTTTTCCCCACTCATTTAAACAAGGAATATCATTTTATTTGTAAGCATGCTTTCACTAGTTTAGAAATGTGCTATATGCACACCAAGTACATGCTATAAACCAAATGTAGACACTGTTGTTAAACTCAGCAGATCTAGTTAGCGTCTGGTGGAGACATCACAATACCTGTGTAAAGAAATGGTAAACATCGGCACATGTTGAGATTGAAGAAGAAGCTACACTAAGCTAACCTGCTGTTTACCTTAAACAACCTTACAGATCATAACCTGAACTAGAAACCAGTACCACTAGTAGGGAGCCAGGAAATAAATATTGGGAAAAACATTAAGTGCTAATCACAACAGCTGACTTTTTACCCTCAGTTGTGCCACTAATTGTGTGTGTAGATTTGGGCAAGTATCTCCATCTTGCAAGTCTATTTTTATAGCAGGAAGCAATGAAAGGTATAAGTGGAAGATAATTTGCGAAGCTCCACCAGGTCCCTCACTCTGTCTAAACAGAGACATCATGTGGAAAGGAGAGGTAATTAAAGTACTCGGTGGGGTCTTACAAACATAAACACTGGGGTTTATAACTCAGTAATTTAAAACTCAACAAACCAGTTACTTAGGTAAAAATGCTGGCATCATCAATGACACTTTTTCCAATGATCTCTACACTGTAAAATTATAGGAGAAATATTGCATATTTAACCAAACCAGCATACAAGCAACAATGCTCCACAGTAAATGTTGAAGCCTAAACCTGGAAATCATTAAAATGTTAAATACAAATGAAATTGTTTTCTTAGTAAGTTATATGGGATTTAAAAACTATGCGCAATTTTTAAACATGTCTCATCTATTCATAAAATTCTAAAAGGCTCCATGTTGATAAATAATTTCCTTATCATATCCAATACTGGTAATAAGGCAGAACACAAAACCGGCCACAAGTCTTTCCTTTGTTTTCATTCACAATCTTGCAATGTTATTGTATGGACATCCCCCATTAAAAAGGAGGATCTGTTTGTACATCCCTTAAATATAAGCTATGGAGTCACCATTAACTTCAGGCAACAAACTAGAAATAAGCCAAAGAAACAAAGAATACAAAACAAACACTAAATAAAACAAAACAAAACACTTGGAGTTTGGCTTTCTGAAATTCTCTCTGCCACTCTACCAGGTGCATAACCTGGTCCACTGGAGAACAAGCTACCTGGCTGGGAGAGGCACCAGCCTTCTCCAGCAGGACCTGGTGGAATTTACAGAATCAGCCAGTCCTTTATCCATCAATTGCCCAGATGAGAGCACAAATAACGAGTGTGCCTCAGCCCACAGACTGGGCTACGTTTGCAGAGTGATTCTGGGTATAAGTGGCACAGTTTCAAGTACATATTTAAAAAATATGACCCTGTTTTTTTATTCCAAGTAAACTCCAGGCAATTATGCAATGTTCATATGACAAGATGGCTTAGTTGGCAAGATCTGCTCGTTCAGCTCTTATAAAAAGCATAATGGATTTGTCAGCTATGTTTTGATTATTTCTGGATAACAACATATGTGGGATAAAGTGGGATAGAGAAAAATTGCTGTTGAAGGGCCCGATCAATGCTATATTTATGAAGCCTCTCTATGGAAAGCTAATATGTTAGGAGGTTGCACCTAAAAATTGAGTGGAAAAGACTTACTTTTGTCTCACTGTATGAGTAACTCACACATTAAAGACAATTTCCCAAAATTTCAGTGGAGTAAAAGATATGATTGAAAAACAAGGGGACAGTTTGACTCTTTTAAAAACGATTATCATTCATCCCCCTTTTAAAAAGCCCTTACTTTCACTTTGAATACACTTATTCCATGGTTCTTGCCATCTTCTGCAAAAGGTCTGAAGTCCTCATTGCGAATGCTTTCAGGTGTACTATCATAGTGGCCTCGATGCCATGAGTTAACTCACAGAGTTTCCTTTCCACTGTCAATTTGGCTTTGCAGAAGAGCCAGAAGTTACATGGTGGTAGATGTGATAACTAATACAGAGGAAGACACACTATATTGCTTCTCTAAGACGGGATTTTTATGGAATGTCACCCAGAAGCAGCAGGCACTGTTATTTTTCTTGCTCATATTTTATAAAGACATTTATAAACAAAAGAGGACTTCCAGAGCTGCTTCAGAAAGTGGAAAGAATGATGTCGTGTGTTCAAAGTGAGAAGGATTAATTTGAGGATAACTAAAGGCAGTGTGTCTCTCACAATTTTTAGAAATGTAAACATTCACCATCTTTTTTTATGTTTTTTCTTAGTGCATCGCACATACATGTTTCCACTCCTCTGGTGGAGCAGGTATGTAACATGGCTTAATTCTTCTTATTCCTCTTCCCTATCCCTCTCCCCACCTATCAGAGATTTTGGATTTACTTTCCATTACAAAAGGTCTAGCTCCTTGTTTCCTGCTATCCTTTTGAAACAAACTTTGGGTTTCTCTTTTTTTTTTTTTTTTTTTTTGTCTTTTTGAGACAGGGTCTCGCTATGCAGTTGAGGCTGGCCTTGAGCTCACTTTTGTAGCCCAGGCTAGTCTTGAACTCACACCGATCCTCCTGCCTCAGCCTCCCGAGTGCTGAGATTACAGGCGTGAGCCACCACGCCCGGCATGGGTTTCTCATATAAGAGAAGTTATGTAATATTTAAGACTCATCATACATTGATCATGCCTTATATTTTCTCACAGGAACAAGACACAAGCTCTAGCAGACATAGAACATAGAGATATTTCAATGAATAATAAAAAAGAAGAATTAAAGACTTGCTTTTATTTTAATTCTTGTTACTGTATTTAGGGATGATCTCAACAAATATATAACCCATAGCAGCTTCAATTAGCGTAAGAGGTCTTCTGCTTCTCCTTCGAATTGGAGCTATAAGCTTATTCTAATGTGTAACCATTGACTTACTGTCAAGCAACTCTTGCGAAGAAATGGGCCACTGTGTATAAGAACTAATTCCTAAGTATTCAAGGATCTTTAAGCTATAAAGTGACACAGAAATTCAGCATTCAAATGCTATTTTCAAGGAAATATCGTAGAAAACATCCTTGTAAAGCAGAGAGAGTTGGTTTCGGGCAGACATCAAGAACTAGCCAACATGGCAGCTTAGTAACTATAAAACAAGGTTGTAGTTTGACTTATAAAATACTTTATACTCAAGAAATCTAAGACTACTAAATGGGGACCTTACACTCCATCCAGACTCCTTTCTCTTTTTGTATTTCTCCAGTTGAGTTGCTGGTCTTATAGTAACCTATGCTGGGACCTAATAACAGGGCTGTTTTAAGTTCACTGCTTTCTTATCATTCTTAACTTCCAAATCTTCTAGAGGTAGTTTATTGTATCTCCTGGCATATTCTTTACATCTCCTCCCCTAATTCTCTTTATGTTCACTGTGAGTGACACTATGACTATGCTGGATGACACTCAATACCATGTCTCCTTCTTGAACTCACAACATTTATATTCCAGAAAAATCAAAGCGATCATTCTATCTTTAAATATCATTGAACTCACATATCATTTATTGATGGAACACTGAACAGATAGACACAAGTCTCTGGCTCTTTGACCAGCTCAATCCAAGTGAGGGGAAATCTACAACAACTTGGAAGCTATGGAAACACTGCTACTGGATTGGCTGGCACGAGGATCACTGGGAACATAATCTATGCTATGCAATTGGAACATTCTATCCCACCACTGTGTACTGGTGTCCCTTGTTTGAGCTGTATGCCATACTCAGTGGAAAGGAAGTTAGGGGAGTGGGCCCCTGGATGAATATTCCAGCCTGGCTATATAATAGCAGTTCCTTAGTCATCAAGAAGCAACACCAAATAATGCGGTTCCCATGATGGGAAAATTCAGAGTCCTGACTCTTATGTCCTTTAGGATAATTGCTGCATAGCCAAACTGCTGGACACATTTCCAAATTTAGTCTTCCCAATTCAGCACTAATTGTATCCTCATGGGAAGTATGAGAATCCAGGAATGATGCATTTACCCCATTTTCCTGGTAAGTACCATGCTTAATATAGAAGCAGATGGTTGAGAAGTAACAAAACTTTGCAGTCGAAACACGAATGTTTTGAAACTTAAATGCAAATGTAGCTAAAATTTCATTGTGAAATAATAAAATTTGCCATGTCCAATGATTATGTAATCTACCTTTGAATTATTTAATCCTCATAATGTATAGTTCTTCTAATCAAAATGGAGATAATGAAGTTGAGTGAAGATAATAAGTGAATCCAAACAAATAATAACCTTCTGGCACAAAGAGATGTTTCTGAGTTGTTCTTTGAATTTTCCATTCAGAAGGGAGTAAAATCCTTAGGTATACCTTTAAGTTGTTCCTACCTGTATGAACAGAACCTATGAGATAATCAGATATGGTGAATGAATAGGAAAAGCATCATTGAGAGGTTTTATTAATTTAGACATGTAGATTTATCTTATTTTCACAACCAAACTCGCCTTCCATCCCAACCCGCTACTTTTATCATCTTCACCCAGAAATGGCATCTCTGTCCTTCAGGTGCAGAGAAACCTACAAATCTGCCTTTTTGTACCCATGTGTCTAATGAACCATTAATCCCTACAGGTTTTGCTTCTAAAATGTTTCTTAAAACCACTTCTTTCAATACCCATCACCAATAACCTAAATTTAGACTGAGCCTCTTACTTGGATCACAGGAACAGTCAAGATTTCTTTTGCCCTCCTGTAAGCTAGTCTCCAAACCAAAGTCAGAGTGATTTCTTTTAAAAGATAGACCTGACCATATTCTCTTTTGTACTCAAATTAGACACTGTAAAATTGACTTCTCTCTGTCTAACCCAACGTGATTTGCCCTCTGGCACCTTCTGCCAGATAATAGGACTTTGTGAATTAAAAGCACTGGGGTTTTTCATGTGACTTTTCTCTGCTATGAAAACACATTTCATCTCTTCTCATTTCAGCGACCCCTGGGAACTGTCCCATGACTCCACTCTTGCACCTCCGCCTTCCATCAGTTACCTCCTGACCTGCTTCATGCTTCTGTTATCATCACCCAGCACAGTATTCTGTGCCACCCCACTTGGTTTCTCCTACCAGCACATTCTCACCAATTGATGGTGCTTTCTCCACAGTTTATTTACAAAACCTCTCTGTGAGAGCCAGTTTCTTGCTGTTCTTGGGCACTTTTGTATTTCTGGGGCTTGCACAAATATATAGAAGACAGAGGAGGGTCTCTCGACATGTGTTCAATGGACAGGATGCTCAGTGATTCTCCATGTAGGCCACATCAGAATCTCCTCAAGATCTCAGGTCTATGCAGTGGAATTCAGACTGAATGGGGTCACACCTGCTGGGGCCCTTGGTATGAGAACTATATTTTGTGAGCCATGGGGTAGATGAATAAGCAAACTGAGAGATGAACAACTTTCATCTGTTTTCATTAAAAGCCCCCCTTCACCTTCTAAAAGTAACAGTGGATATATAGGGTGCACACTGATTTTAAATTGCTTTTGTGTCAGCATATCTTGCTATCATGGTAAAACATATATGGAACCGTTTATTATTTTAATATTTCTAAGTGTACATTTCAATGGTATTAAGGACTTTCATGATGCTATGCAACTATCACAAGATTTTACCTGCTTCAGTAAATGTGCAGAGATTGTTTATTCCCTGAGTTGCTGTTCTGATGTAAGCAAGTACCAGTGACACTGACTCAGAATGGCAGACAATGTATGTGTACAGAAGAGCTCATCTTGAAACGCTGTCAACACTATTTAGCTCTCATCTCAACATCTTACCTCCTGTGCTTCGTGGGCGATTAACTGGTCCATTAACAGCCTCCGTCGCCTTTTCTCTCTTTGCTCTCGTGCAAAAACATCTTCTTCCAGGCGCTTCTGGATTTTTTTAATGTAGTCATCATCAGAATAAGTGTTTAACAAGTCTACAGTCGTATGGTCTGCCGTATCTAAAGCAGTCTTGGATGCACTAAGGGCAATAGTTTTTATTTTGTTTATTGATTTACTTTTAAAAAATGAAGTTTATTGATACATTTTAGGTACACACAATGATCAGATTCATCATACGAATTTGTACCTGTACATAATAATTATCATGCTGCTCTTTTTTCTACTTTTTCTCCCCTCTTAAGCTCCTCTTCTCATTTAGAAAATCTTTGTTTCCAATTTTTCCTTTATTCATTCTTTCTTTTCCTTCATTCCTTTCCTACTACTCCTTCTCTTGTTCTCCTCATTTGAATATCTTCCTACCATTTCTCATATCTATTATTTCAGGGTAAATCCTGAGGGGATTTGGCTGATCTTGTCTGATACAAAATTACATTTTTTGTTATATAGGTCTTGCTTTATTTGAACCACCCAACAGGAAAGTGTAACCATGAGGCATAAAAAGTAAAGCTATATTAATATACTGAGATGTAAAAGTCTCGAGTCAACAGCTTCCGACATTGCCAGTTCTGCAGATAATCCCCTACTATTATGCACTATTGGACTATATTGGGTTATTTTGCTGAATTTACACACTTGGCAATGGAACACCCATCTGATAAAACAAAACAAAAAAGGGGGATATAAATGAAGGACGATTTTGTAATGAACATATATTCATATGCCAAGTAGTTAGGACAGATATACAGCTACTTTCTCTTAGTTCAGTGAGAAGAAAGATTTGTACTAAAAGTGTTTAGACAAGCTATCATGTCTGTATCTTGTACTGTGAATACTATAAAGACAACAATATGCAATGTATTAATTATTGTAACTGTTCTACTAACCTGTTTTGAAACTGTCCCACTGCTATTTCTTTCTTTCTCATTAAAATTAATAAAAATAGTATATATTTTGGTCCTTATTTACACTATTAGTTTCCTGCACTAGAGAAATAAGTTATTTACACAGCATCTTTGATAGATTTTTATTTTACATTTAAAATGTGATTATGAGTCCATATTTGTGACTAAGGAAGACCTCTGCAAAGGACTCCCTGGAGTGTCCTTGTGACTGATGCTAATGCTAGATCTCTGCTGTGATACTCATAGCTCATCGTGTTTGCTTCTCTCCATTTGTGACTCCATCTCTGTGAGGTCCCTGGCATAGCTTTCTTTCTAAGCCCATCACTTTTTACAGTTACACCTCTTCAGAACCTTACCTAGGGATTCTAGAGGCCCTCCCCCTCTTCTTCTCACTAGCTCTGTACTTCTTTCATCCCCTATTTTGATTCAATGGTAGGTTGGCTCTTGGTAAATCATATATCAGGGAAAGCACACCTCCATGACAGCAGCCCAGACACTAGAGAATACTCCAATAGATGCTTCCAGCCACTGCCACTCTCTTTCCACTGATGATAATGCAAGTTATTCTACAAATTCCCAGAAGAATTTCTGTCTCCATAGGAAAGTGGCTCAGTACTTTTCAGGAACTCAATAGCTGGAAGTTAACTTGCTGATCATGGTACATGCACAAGTACAAGTCTGACCTGTCCTCTGTCCTACTCATAGCCAAAGATTGAAAGAGCCTGATCATCTCTCCAAAAGAAACATGACATTTAGTGAGACAAATAGTGGCTAATGAGAAAACAGCAGCAGCAACAACAGCAGCAAAATCAAGGGATCAAGTGATGGTTGGGTGCTGTAAGGGGAGATGAAAGTAGATGAAAAAGGGAATTAAGGTGTCCTGTGTACCTGTACTAACTTCCCATGAGAAGTACAAAAGTTATGTACTATATATATATATTAATAAAATAAAAAGTTTTTAAGATATCATTAAAATATGATATATTTTTATGTACATCACAATTACATCACCAATTCTTTTCTGCATACCTCTGTAAAGGTAGAGTATACAGCGGCACAATTACATAAGACATAGCGTGATGGTTACCTGCTAAGAAATAATGCTTTTTTTTGCTCCATGAATAATCATTGTTCGTAACGTTCTGAGTAAACATATATTTGATTTAGAATATAACAACCTAATTCATAAAACAATGACACATTATTTAAATATGTAGAGATTAAATGGTCATCAGTTTTCACAGAGATAATCCTGTGAAAGCATAACTCAATTATGATATGTGATGCAATAGTTTCATCTTTATAGTAAATATCATATATTATAGATCATAATTTGTAAGTTTGTTATTCTCTAAAGAATCCTGACCTATCAACTTGTTTTTTTTAATTGTGTATCATTTCTAAGGTCTGATGTATTATTTTTCTATTCTCTTTAAAATAAAAAAAGAATAAAAAAGAATTCTAAACTTGCAAGAAAAGGATATTATTTTCCTCCTTCCATACCCTGTGCCTGGAATATTTGGCAAATTCCAAATAACACACTGAGAATCACTCTACCAGTATAAACTCAGACGCTCAAGGTTTGGTTGTAGTCTGCCCCTGACAGGAGTTAAGCATAAATTAGGTAGTTACCAGAGACTCAATAAGATAGAAGACTGTTTAACTCTGCTTATTTTTAGGATTTAGTAAATTAAATAATAAATGAAAATTGTGTGGCACAGCAGTCTTAGAAGATTCATCAAAATTTTTATTATGCTTTTACCAAAGTATACTCTTTAAAAGATTCTATCCTGATTGAGCATAGTTAATAACTCTAAAATCTTTGTGGCCAGTAATATATTTAACATACTGCTTCTTTTTGTTTTTCAATCAGATTGTCCACCCATCCATCGACCCATCCATACATCCATGCATCCATCCATCCATCCATCCATCCCTCTTTCTGTCCATCCATCCATCCTTCCTCCTATTTATCTATTGTCTTAATGGAGTTCAAAGATTTCAAACAATGAGTGTCTTAGTTACTCTTCTCTCATTGCTGGGACAAATACCAAACACCCAAAAGGAAAGGCTTATTTAGCTCACAGTTACTGGAGGTTTCAGTCCATATTTATCTGGCTCCAAGGCAGACTGGCACATGGCAAAGAGCAGCAGTTCATGGTGCCAGAACAGCAACAATGGTGACAGAGGCAATGGAGAGAGTCTGTTTCTCTGTCTCTCTTATATTACATTCAGGTTCTCTGCCTTGGGCTATTCACCTTAGGCCACACCTATAATCCCAACAGTACTCAGGCCCATAATCTCATCAGTACTAAGACCTATAATCCCAGTGAATCACGAGTCTCAAAATCTACAAGTCCCCTCTCCATGACTGCATGAGGCTTTGTGGGAACAACTAAATACAAACCATAACATCGAGTGATAAAAAGATAGAAATGTAAAATAGCCTGACAAGCACATATTTAACATACCAAGTAGATATTTAGTATGCCATAACTCACTTCACAAATATACACAGTTACTATATATCAATCAAAAAGGATTTTTTTAAGGTTTAAGGATGTGGAAATGCTAATTGCTCTCATTTAATCATTACACACTGTATATAGGGATTAAATTGTCCCACTGTGAGACAATTAAAATAATATGTACAATTAAAATAATAAAGCCGGGCGTGGTGGCGCACGCCTGTAATCCCAGCACTCGGGAGGCTGAGGCAGGAGGATTGGTGCGAGTTCGAGACCAGCCTGGGCTACAAAAGTGAGCTCAAGGCCAGCCTGAGCTGCATAGTGAGACCCTGTCTCAAAAAAAAGACAAAAAATAAAAAAAATAAAAAAAATAAAAACTTTTAACAATAAGGGACCTATGTGATAGCTATTTAAAATGAATAAATGTTTTTAATGATGAAGGCAGTGATCACACACTTTTATGTCCACTTGATCTCTAGACCACTGTAGAAGTTAGAATTATATACAGGTGCCAAAACAATGGGTAATTGAAAGAATAACCATAGTATATCTACCTTCTAGAATTTCTGAAAGTTAATAATCAATTTCAACCTTCCTTCATATATATCCTTAATGGAGATTCTTTAAAGTAAACTATCTTTGGGATAGGTATACTAGATAAATTATAAATTTTGGAAGGTTACACACAGACTTGAATCCAGCTTTGTGATTAAAGAGTTAACGCCCTACCTTTCTTTTGCCTGGAGATCTTTTTTTATTAATGCTTCAAACTTCATGATTTCATCAGCAACATCCTTTAAAGGAAATTATTCATCATTATTTAAACATTTTCATGTGACTTTATCTACTGTTAACTGACTGGAAATCTGAAAATTTACTTCAACTCCTTTTTATGTATTATAATTTATTATTAATGAACTTTTCCAACTTAGAAAAATAGTCAAATACAGAAATGAGATCAGAAAAGGCTACTGTGGATAACTTTTTGGAACATAAGTATAAGACATTTTCTTAGTATTTTTAAGGGTATGGGTTAATATAAAATATGATAAATTTGGTAATCAGACTGATTTGTCATGTAGAACTATTGTGAGGACGATATGCAATGTGTCAACTGAAAAATAAAAAAAAAGTAATGTTTATTGAAAGTGTTAATGTTTAATTGTTTGATCAATCTTACATACCTGTATCTATTAATCTAAACTGATCCGATGATGAAAATATGTACTATAACCATTGTTAAACAATAAAAATATTAAATGATGAAAAAAATAAAAATAAAAATAAAATAAATAAATATTCAACATCTGAAAAAAAAAAAAGGATGATTTCTGTGTGTCCCCTTTACCAGCACTGGTGAACTTAAGTAAACAGGTTAAGTTTCTGAGTTTCAGTTTTCTTATTTATAAAATGGGGAAAATAATCCTCTACTTGGAAAGTTATTTATAAATTACACTGCCAATCTTCAGCCTGATAGTACGCATAATAATAGTAGCTATTATTTATCTTATATTACTCAAGAGAATATCAATAATCAAGAATTAGTTGTTCTCCTAGGCAATATGACAGGCTTCACCCTGTTACAAAGAGTAGCAGTTGACAGAGTCTAG
The DNA here is from genome assembly GCA_004027025.1 of Myocastor coypus. Taxonomy (NCBI): domain Eukaryota; kingdom Metazoa; phylum Chordata; class Mammalia; order Rodentia; family Myocastoridae; genus Myocastor; species Myocastor coypus. The sequence goes on from PVJA010011282.1 coordinate 40,357, forward strand.
TAAAATGTCACCATCATAGATATTGTAAATTAAAATGTCCTGATGGCAGCAAGTGACTTAACATGTCTGGGATGCACAACAGCATGTCCTATGTGGGCAACAGGAACAGCAAAGCATGTGTGTGTCTCCCGTTGCCTTTGCAGTGCCCTATAGTCATGGGAGTCCCAACCTATACTGCCTTTACGTCTACACTCAAACTACATTCTCTGTTTCTGAATAAATAGCAGCATCAAGTAGATTGGCTATGTATAAACTAGAATTCTAAATACAAGCAGACAATCTAAAAATAAAGTTTTAAGAGATGCTTCTCTGTATTTTAGGCAAAGGCCATCCTTTAGTTAAAACAACGACAATGTAATAGCAAAGGATTCCACTTACCGCCGCTTCTTGTTGCTTTTTCATCAGTTTTTGGGCCTCAAGCGCTTTCAGTGTCTGGTTTGATGCAGGCTTAGGAATCTGTATGATAGCTGCTTGGATTTGGGCCATTATTTCATTTTGTCTTCTTCTGCTTAAGCGTTGCTGAGTATCCCATACACGTTTTAGTTATTCAGTTTGTCAGAATAATGGGCAATGTACAACTTATCAAAATTTTCAAAACCAAACAATTAAACAATGCTTTAGATGCCACAATTGTGCAATGATAAGCAATTGTCAGTGTGATTTATAAGAAAATTATGACATTAAAACACAGTTGTGAGATTCCGAAATTATATCTCATGTGCATGTACATTATCATTCTGTATTATGATGCTGGAAGATAACAAAGGTATTCCAAATACCAAGAAAATTATTATACTCTCCCAATCCTGCCTTTGTGACTTGTGTTATCATGGGGAGCAAAAAGTCTATTTCTGAAGTTTGTCTGTATGGAAGATTCAACCCAGGAGAGCCTGTAGAAAGGCTAAACTGATTAGTTTCAGGTAAGTTTGATTTTGATCCCAGTTTAAATCCTATAGTCTCTTGCCTGCAATACTATGGGAAAGCACAATTCTTCACTGTCCAAGAAATGGAAGTGAAAGACCTTCCAGCATTTGCTTTTCATTGCTCCTTCCTTACCTATAAGAATGCTGTCACCACTCAGGCATAGTAATTTATATAAATAATATAACTTATATATTATTTATTATATATAAATATACTTAAAAGTGATTTTATAGTACAAAAGAAGAATTATAATTCTTTTGCCTGTAGTTTACACAGTCGATCTTCCTAGCCACGTGAAGTTCTTCTAATTTTTTTTTTTTTTTTTATGTTTTTGGTAAAGGGCCTCACTACACCGCTCAGCCTCATAGTGATCCTCCCCAGCACTGGGATTATAGGTGTGAGCCACCATCCAGGGTCCCAGTGGTAGTGTCAGCATGCTGGGGGTGGTGCAGTGGTGGCCTGTGATGTACGGGATTCAACCCTGGTCCCTGTGCTTGCCTAAGCAGGCACTTAGTCTCCTGAGCTACCTTACTGGCCCTCCTTCTCACAGTCTTTAATGATTCCATATATCATTATCCATCCATGGCCTTAAAGACACATCATTAAAGACTTCAAAAAAGTTTGAAAGGCATCAGTGTGTCAGTCATAGCAGAAAGCAGCCAGGAATGAAAGAGATGTTTAACATGGTTTGAAAGGAAAGCAAGTGTAGAAATACCTGGTGAGAGAGATACAGCTGGACAGGACGACTAAAGAATTTCAAGAGGGTAATTAGAGAGCAAAATGTTGGCTGTGTCTCACTGCAAGGTGACAGCAGTTATGAGTCTTTGACCTTTGTACAGCTAGTAACAAACCCCTTTCACCGAAGTAGCTGAAGAATACATTTCCTCCGATAGAAGAGAGGGAGTTGTGCTGTTATTCCATAAAATGGGAATTACTGTTCTCAGCCATACTTCCAAGTGACAGCCAATAGGAGTTAGGAGGGAGGGAAGGGGAAAGGGAAGGAGGGGGAGGACAAAGCTGTGCATTAGGAAGATATGGTTTGTGCTGCATTCTGCCTACGAAATGTGAAGTACGTGAGTAACTCACGACAGTATACTATATCCATTTTTCTCGATACTGTGAATTTCTGGGAATACTGCTCTATAAAATCTCTTTAATAATATAAAAGCATCATTCTTTTTTCTCTGAGTTTTTGAAATCTTTTAAGTTTTTCAGAATGTACTTGAATACGATCCTTCTCATTTGTTTAAATTTTTCCTCAAACATGTTTGAATTCAGTTTCATGTGGCATTAAGAGTTTTAAGTCTCTAAATGAAAACATTTCACAAGATTTTGCTATTAGGGAATACAGATTACACTGCCATTCTGATTGCACATAAATTTATCTTTAAGCATGTACCATTTTGTATATGCTTAGATTTCTAAATTTTTGTGTAAGATGTGTAACTGCTTTTATCACATTCTACAAGGATTTATCAGAATATCAATGATCGATGGAAAATAAAAATATCAAGTTAAGTCTAGATGTTTGATATTCATAAAGACAGTGATGTTAAGCTCAAGTGCCTATGTTATAGAGTAATAGTATCACTAAGCTTCTCTTCTGGAGGGTTAAGAACATAAGTTTACAGACCAAAAATTAGAGAAAAAGAAGGGCTACAAGGTTAACCAATATTTTGACCCTAGCCCTTCAAAGTTAGTGAGAACTCAGGACATAAGATAGTCTGTGCTGTAATGTCCTGTAACTCAGTGGTATTCCAAATTTTCTGTCCAAGGAGATTTTGGGGCCACAGAGGAAAGGGATTGATGATGTATAGTGTGCCTAAGGAGAGTCACCTGGAGAGAAAAAATTTTCTCAGGCTTTCACAGAGAGCAAACTGGTCAAGCAATGGCTGTGACTTATCCAGATGGCTGACACTGACAACAGTTCTCCAAAGCACTGTATATGGTTTCAAAGTAAATCCTGGGGGCATTTGACTGACCTTAGGAGATACAAAAGTTACACGTTCTGTTGTACAGGTCTTTCTTCAGCTTGGTCTTAACCACCCAGCACAGAAGTTTAAACCCCAGGCACAAAAAGTAAAGCTAGATTAATATGCTGAGCTGCAAAAGTCTAAAATCAACAGTTTCTGACGTTGGCAGCTCTCCCAATAATCAATCCACTATGATTATGGAATGTGGGACTATGCATACAACTACTTTCTCTTGATTCAGTGAAAAGAAATTTTCATATCAACAATGATTAGAAAAATTATCATATCTGCCTCCTGTGCTCTAAGTAACTACTACGAGGACAACAATATGCATTGTATCAATGATTAAGAATGTACTACTAACATGTTTTGAAACTCTCACATTGTCAGTTTATGTATATATATTTTTTAATTTTATTTATTTATTATTATTTTTTTTTCTTGTTTCATACCCTTTGTTTGTTTATTCACTCATTTTTATGGGCGGCTCAGCCCGCCACGAGAGCAGGGCTGGAACAGCACGTGGTGCCGGGGATCAAACCGCGGTCCCTGAAGCCGCCCAAGCTTTCCCAAGCAGGCGCTTTAGACCATTGAGCCATCCAGTTCTTATTAAAAGTAATTTAAAACAAATTTTCTATGAATTACCATTGCTGCTAATTAAAATAAATTAAAGCCTCACATCAGTCATTTGTGTCTTTAACTGATCCAAGGACAGTAAAAGCTATGATTTGAGTCTCTTACCAAATAGCCTTCTATATATTTCATAATTAATGGGTTTTTTCAGTGAATAGTATTTATATTCTTAGCATATATTTTCACGAAATCAATTCTAAGGTATAACAGAGAACATAAGGAGCTACATTCTTCCCATTATTGAAGCCGCTTCTCAGGAATAAGTAGAAACATTAAAACTTCAGGGCACAAATTTCAGTTCTGTTACCTACTAACCACATAAAACTGGAAGATACTGAAAACTTCTACCCCAGATTCATAATCTATAAAGTAGGAATAATAAAGATCCTGTATCAAAGCATTATTTTGATGATCAAGTGAGGCAATATACACCAAGTACTCTCAACAAGACTTGACCTATCACTACTACAGACAATAACCACAATCATCAGCCAGTGTTAATATAACTATAGAACAGTTACCTGCATGTATTCCATCTGACATCAGAGAAAAAGCTACCATTCTTTCTTTCCTTATATGTCTCTTCCTTTATAGAAATGAGCAAACCAATGATTATCTCATCATCTTTTTTCACAGAGGACATCTTTCCTTTTCACATTCATACCACATCAATCTCCTGTGCCTGAAATTTCTTCTCACCTAGCAAGTTCTATTTTCTGTGACCATCAGATAATAAGATACTTCTGTGTCTCCATAGCCACTTTCTTATTTTGTTTCTTTTACCTCCATATTTCTTGAAAGAGTAACCTGCTCTCTTTTGTCATCTCCAGTTTCCACTTCAAATCATATCACTTAAATAAAAGACTTTCTTCTCCCCAAAATGTAACTTCTTAGGAAATTTTCTGTGTTTTAATTTGCAAGTGCTTGGCAGAAAGTAAGCACCTGATAGTTATTTGTTTAAAGAATGACTGACTCTGCAAAGTCACCCCTGACTAACATAAGCATCATTCAGAAATTTGTCTTCACCTAGGGCAGCTTTTCCACTACTCGTGTCACCAGCATTGTCTTCTTGAAGCTTCACAGAAGCCCAGTGACCAGGTAGCGATCATTGTACTTATTTTTACCATTGAGAAAATTGTGTCTAAATTTTTTTTTTCAGAGACTGGCTCAAAATGAACCAATGTTTATTAAGAGGTATATGGTAGTCCATTATTTGGACACAATTTTATTTTAATTTTTAATTCTTCATGAATATTGAGTCCACATTGTTATCAAGTTTATAAAGATGTCCATTAAGAATGGACAAAGCAGAAGATAAAGATGTCCCTCACATCTGTCATTCTTGATTCATAAATTAAACTGAAAATTTTCATTATTTCTAGTCATATTTACTTCTTGGAGACAGTGTTGTACTTGATATTAACACAGGAGCCTAGAAGATAACTTCCTGTACTTACCATAAGCAAATGATATAGGGACTGAAAATAATTTTCATCTAAAAAGGTGTATCAAATAATCAAAGCACATTTATTGAGGACTTGTAATTTTGAAAGCACTAGACACATTTCTTGAATTTGAGGTATTAAGCACCACAAGGTATGACATGAAGATAATGAACACTAACTTAGCCAACAATATCAGCATTAGGAGGTTAACCCATAGACTGAAAATTACCTATACCACAGGAGTTCCAAACAATAATCTATGTGTACCAGAATGTCTAAGCAGAATAGGTGAAAAAGAGAAGTTTGGGAAAGAAGAGAGACAAAAAGAATGACTGTGGGTGGGTGGGGAGAGTAGAATGTTTCAAAGATGCTCTGTCAATCAGCATGGAAGAAGTAAATATATAATGGTGAGGAGTGAGAAAAAATAAATTTATATGGTAGCATGAGAAGAGAGAACAGTTTCATTAAGAGGGGGTCACATAACAGGTTTTCTATGCATTTGCATGGGTGGTATGGTTTTCTAGTATGCAAACAATCTTTAAAAGTTTCTGATACAACTACTTGTGACTATAAACACTCCTAGAAGTTATATGTAAATCATACTGTTATCAATAGTACGCAAATACAAATATTGAAGTGGCAACATTGAAGTTCCTCAGTTTTTTTGTAGATAAAAGAATTATGAAAATAGAAAAAAATGAGAAATAAATTTAGAAAGATGAGTTGAGACTGTTTAGGGAAAGACTGTGAAGAACATAAAAATTTAAAAATAGAGCATATATGTAAAACAATTTTTAAGCCAAAGCATCCAATGAAGTTGGACTTTAGGGAACATTCATGTGGCAGTTGATTTGCTTCAGGCAAAACTACTAAAACTGAAGAAATGTGCTAGGAGCTTGCTGCCTGAGTGTATAAGGTGATCTGAGCAGACATGAGGGTAAAAAGGGAAAGAGGCAGGCAGCCAGGCACAAAACTTGGGAATGAGGAACAGATTTTTAAATGCTATTGGCAAGGTAAACAGCAAGGATCTGGCATCAAAAGTGGACAAGTTAATGAGAAACATTAACAAAATAAAACTCAGATTTTGCCAGTGTCATGGATAGGAACCTAGGTACATGATGGACAGATGCCTCAGCGCTGTCGTTATTTTTCACCAAGTTTTACGCTGTGACATGCTGATCAGGCTTCACTGTTTACTTACCTCTCGGAAAGCCTCACTTTTCATGTTTTGAACTTTTAAACTTGTCAGAGACTGCGTGGTTGGCATTGGTGCTACAGTCAGTCCACTTTTCTGCTTCTTCTGAAGAGCAATGTACAACTCATATAGGAGTTTCGTCGCTGCTCCAGGCTTTTCTGTAATTATGCTTTGGGCCACATTCTTATCAAATTGCACACCCAGAAGGTAAAGCGTTGGCTCCAAGCGGGAAAAGTTACTAAGTCTGGCAGCTGAAATCCTAGGGGTTAAAACATTATGATATCATATAATTAGTTAATATAATTAGACACCAATGTTGAACTAAAACAAATATCAGAAGAATTACTAGCATAAGATATTGTGAATTATCTCATGTTCTTTTAAATGTTATCATTCCTCTTTAAAGTTACTGATTAATAGAAAACTGTATTATCTATTTCTATCTTAAGTCCATTTAGTTTTCTGGAATTGAGTAAATTCATCAATTCTATATTATTTTTGCTCAAAATTGAAAATAAAATTGTATAGAGTATTAACATAAAAAGAGATAATCAGGGGTTGGGGAGATAGCTCCGTGGCACAAGTACCTGCCTGGCAAGTACAAGGTCGTGAGTTTGAATCCCGGTCCCACACACACACACACACACACACACACAAAAAAAAAAAAAAAAAAAAAAAAAAAAAAAAAAAAAAAAAAAAAAAAAAAAAAAAAAAAAAAAGAGAGAGAGAGAGATAATCAGATACTTTCTTCCAAACAGAAAATACTTATAGTTTTAAAAATTATTTCATTTGGAAGGCAAAACTGTACTTTAGATGTTCACACCCACCAAAAATGATACCATGAACTGAGAGCTGTCATATGTTTTCTTTTAGTTCCTACAGAAAGAAAATTTTTAGAAGTCCTGGGCACCTTACCCATTGCATTTATGTAGAAAAAGATGTGAGGGTCATTTGCCAGAGTTTTCATCTCACTCATAACCTTTTGACTGCAATGGCGAGAGACACCATAATTGAGGGAAAAATCAAACAACAAACTCATTATCCAGCTCTAATTTTTTGCCCTAGACCAGGAGAAAGGAAGAACGTGCCTTCTCCTCTAGCTTACATGGTGTGGCTCCCAAACGCAGAGAAAATCTGCAAATATTATAGTTCATTTAACTATTGGGATTTAAAATGGCTTTTATGAGATGGCCTATATAGCCCAGCATAACAACTTTTCTCTCTTAAAGTTTAAATGAATATTCTAAATTTCTAACAATTCAAAATTAGGGAACCGTAACTTGCATGTAAATTGGTGGAAATCTGTACTTGTTAAAGCATTTGTACATTGAGCATAGTAGGATAATGAGCAGTTGTTTTTGAATATGGAAAAACTACTGGGACATCTTTGCTGGGTCTCCAGGGCATATGATGTAAGTGATGACTTCTGAGGGAATGTGTTCTGGGATAAGTCTTCTCTATGTGTGCACCTTATTAGACAAGGGACTTCCTTCTCCTCTCTGATACCTGGTGAGGGAAAACACTTCTTTATTTTTGCAAGATAGGAAGGTAATATCCTCCCAAACATATTCTTATATGTTTATTTTTTAATAATATGCTTATTATTCTCCCTTTGAGAAGGACTAAAAGCATTATAAGACAGATAATGCAGAATTAGATGAGTTATTCTTAGAATCAAATCATTTCTCAATGAACTTCAAGCTATTAGCAGTATGCAGGTTTTAATTTTTCATTAATTATTTACTTGGCACGAGATCTGACTGCACAGCTCAGACTCATACTGATCCTCTTGTCTCAGGCTCCTCAGTGGAAGGTGTGTGACATCATGCTCAGATTCGGTGGCTGGCACAAGCACCTGGTGACCGGCTAGTGCAGCATGTGGTGGTGGTGGGTATCAAACTTGGGTCCTTGAGTTTACCAGCCAGGCACTTAGACTGCTGAGCTATTTCTCCAGCCAGCATGTAGTTTATAACTTGCATTTCAGATTAGGAGCACGAAAACTATCAGATAAAGATGCCTACATAACGAACTTGAGCAACAGAGTTAACTAAACAGTGAACTTTTTAGAAATAAATCTTTTTTTCCAGCAACTGGAACACTGTGAAGGTCAAGCTCATGGATTTACTCATCTTTCCCTTATTTAAAAGAAAGTAAGACATCCCAAGAACTGAAGATAGGTGATATTTGGTTGTTAGTAAAAAGAAGTGCCTCTCCCTGGAAGTAGCCTTGGTGCCCATCAAAAGAACAATGGATAAGTAAAGTTTGGCATATTTATACAATGTAATTTGTAGAAAAATGGGTGGAAGGGCTGGTGAAACAGCTCAGTGGACTAAGTGTCTGCTTTGGCAAAGGCAGGGGCCAGGGTTGGATCCCCGGTCCTACATGCTGCACCAGCCCTACCCCCAGAGCATGCTGAGCCAATGACTGAGCCCAAGCTGGTACACAACTGTAATCCCAGCACTGGGGAGGCTGGAAACAAGAGGATCACTATGAGTCTGAGCTATGTAGTGAGACCCTATACCAAATATATAAATGAAAAAAAAAGAAAGAAAAAAGAAAAATGGGTGGAACTAGAGACCACCATATCAAGCCATATAAGTGATACACAGAAAGATAAGTATCACATGTTTTTTTTCTTATGTGGGACCAAGACATTTTTAAATATGACTTGAAAGTAGTATAGGGGCTAAAGGGGTTGGGAAAGGAAGGGGAAGATAAGAAAGGGTAGTAGAGAAGATATGTATGATTAAAGTATAATATATGAATATATAGAAATACCATAATGAGCCCATTAATTAGTATAATTAATATTCATTAATAATTACAATGGCAGCTAGCATGAAAGTGAGACCATCGACCAACACTAAGCACGAGGAAGCTGAAGAGTCAAACGCTTGTTTCTTTGGTTGCCTTTAGTGCAGAGACTCAACCCAGGGTTTTCCACATGTTGAACACATGCTCTGCCACTGAACTACGCTCCTAGTCACAACTTAAACCACACAATAATAATTTTCTCTTTGGCCATCAAGTAGAATACTATGCCATTTTCTCTTTCTTGCTTTTTACTAGAAGAGTTCCTTAGCAGGTGGTGACAGATTGAGGTTTCATATGAGCAGATATTAATTCATTAAACTAAAAAAATCATTTTTAGATTTTCAGTCATATTGGGTCTTAATTATATGGATGCTTACACATATTTATGTAATATTAATAAAAGTGATAGAAGGAAAAAAATAAATTTCTACATTAATTTCCACAAAAAATAATAATTACAGTGTAATAAGGAAATCATAAAATGTATTAACTCTCGGTCTGACAGAAATTCCTCTCAGTGGAAAACAGGAGGGGCTGCCATAACTGATGTTACTCATATAGGAAGCACACCTCCAAGCACTGGACAAGGATAAGAAAACATATCATGTGCTTGGCTTGTCCAGCCCTGTCACTGGCATAGCACTAATTTGCATAAAAGGGCCCCATTATTTCTTATACAAAGACTTTTCTATTACCATGACCAGAATCTTCCCAGTTGTGTCTATCTGTGACCCTCCTAACAATAGCTAATTTATGACACTCATCCCTCAGTAGCCATAGGGCCTTCGTTCTAGGATCTTTCATAGATATTAATCTCCTTGTATGTTTCTACAATAGCAAAAATATTTGCTTATAACCTATGCATGTGTCCTCCTATATTTCAAATCATCTCTGGATTACACACACACACACATATATATATATATATATATATATATATATATATATATATAGTAATCCCATGTAAAGTCTATGTGAATATTTTTATACTGAAGTTCTTATTCATTCAAGATGCTTCAAGATATCTCTTTACTAGGAGACCACTAAGCTAACCAAGAACACAACAAAGCATATAGATTTTTATAGAATTAGTCCAAGCAATTCACTAAACTACCAAAGATAACAACACAAGAGAAAAAAATGTGTGACCTTGAGGAGGTGCAATAATTTTACTTTGCACAAGATGTTAATTTCAATGTTCCATTCTCAATAATTATGAGGCATATGGGAGACACAAGAAGATACAGCCGAAATATAAGGAAAAGTGTTTGCAGAAATTCCCTGAGGAACCCTAGCAAGTACATTTCCAAAAAACAAGAAACAAAAATGCTGCTATAGCAAAATATTAACTAGAAAACTAAACTAAATGTATGTATGCATATATATATATATATATATATATATATATATATATATATATTCTAAAAAACCTCTGGGAAATCATCAGACCATTAGATGTACTAACATACACACACTGGGATTCCCCAAAAGAGACAAGATAGAGACATGAGTGAAAAGAATAGTTTGAACAATAATGTCTAAAATTTTAACAAATTTCATAAAAGGCATAAATCTACACATTCAAGAATCTCACTGATTTAAATAGGCTAATTTGTAGAGGACTATGCATGGATAATCAAGCAGTAAAAGAAAATCAAGTGATTACAGAGGAGGGTTTTCCAAGAAAGTATGTAGGTTAGTTTCTCACCAGAAATTAAGAAGGTCGGACGGCATGTAATGGCATATCAAAGTGCTGAAAAGGAAGGAGTGCCAACCAAGAATTTATATTTAGCAAAATTATACTTCAAAGTTGAAGGTAAAATAAAGGCTAAGAGAATCGATTGTCCATATACCAATGATGTAAGACATACTAAGAAAACCTGAAGGCCTAAATGCAAGAACAATAAACTGTAACTCAAATCACATAAAGAAATATTAAGTACAGTACATATACAGGTATATAGAGGAATACATAAAAGAGTTTAAATGTAATTTTGTTTGTAAATATTTTCTTCCATATGCCTTAAAGGATAATTACACCAAATAGTAATTTTAATAATGATTTGCTTTCATGTCAATAGTAGCATAAACGCAGGAGGAAAAACTGGGAAATAAATTTTGGCTTGATTATTGAAATTAAATCAACATTAATCTGAACCATTAGGATTTGGCTTAAAATATAAATTATAATCCCTATATTAACCATTATTTTAAAAATTCAAAAGCATACCAAAAGATAATAATAAGAAAATTAAGATTATGTTTGAAAATATTAACACAAAGGACAGTAGCAAAGGAACAAAAGACATAGAAAACAAATATTCAAAAGGCAGACTTAAATCTTCCTTCTTCCATAACCACAGTAAAAAAAAAGACATTAAATAACTATGCTTACGAGCTAGTGTTAGAAATCAGTTCACTTACATGCCTTTTAGTAGAATACACTTAGTTTTAAATATAAAAATTAGTTGAAAAGAAAAGATTGAAAAAGTATTATGTAAATAACTAAAAGAAAGCCAAAGGGTCTAGACTAATATCACACAAAATTTAAGAAAAAACAGTAGTAGACAATAACATTTTTATATTAATAAAAGAATCAAAACTTCAAGAAGATTTAACAGCTACAAACATACTACATCTAGTAAGACCACCGGAAAATACATGGAGCAATAGCTGAGTGAATTAGAGGGGAAATCAGCTAGATCTACAGCAATAACTACATTCATTGCTAGATCTATAGCAATAACTACAGATGTTTGATACCACTCTCTCAATAATGGGTATAGGAACAAGGCAGAAGGTCAGAAACAAACTATAAGACTTAAACCAAGTAAAGCTTAATGATATCTACATAATATTGACAAATATTTAAACCACATTCTTTGAAAGTATATGAAACATTTTTGGTGAGGAAGTATATGTTAGAAAATAGAAAAGCTGGATCGCCCACCAGCCCAGAACCCCACTGCATTGTTGTGCATGCAGGTAGGGATCTCTCCATCTTCCCATCCCCAGTGGATACTTCCCCATTTGGAGTCCACCAAAAGGTGCTTGGAAGTAATTTTGCAGACCCCAGATCCAGCATCTCCTTTGGAACCCTGCAGCAAAATTCCCAAAATCTTAACAGGAGACCTTAACACCCCTTTATACCAAAAAGATAGGTCAAGCAGACAAAAAAAAAAAAAAATTAGTAAAGTAGCAGAACTGAACCAAAACTTGTCACAACTGGACTTAATAGACACATACAGAGTGTTCCACCCAACCACTTCTGAATACACACTTTTTTTCAGCTGTACATGGGACATTTTCTAAAATAGACCACATACTAGTCCATAGATCATGCTTCAGTATATGCAAGAAAACACAAATTATACCATGCATATTATCTGAGCACAGGGCAATAAAAAAGAAATACATGACAAAAGAAGCCACACATACACACACACAAAAAAAAAAAAAAAAAAAAAAAAAAAAAAAAAAAAAAAAAAAAAAAAAAAAAAACCCAGAAATGCATGGAAATTAAACAACACCCTCCTCAACAACCAATGGACTACAGAAGAAATTAAATAAGAAATTATACAGTTTATATATCTATATACATCTATGTATCTATATTTATATACAGTTTATATATCTACAGTTTAATGAAAATTCAAACGCAACCTACTGGAATTTATGGGATGCAATGAAAGCAGTTCTTAGAGGGAAATGTAACTTAATTTAAATGTGTGAACTCACACATTAAAAAAACCCAGCAGGAACAAATACATACTCTAATGGTGCACCTATATCATTTGGAAAAGGAAGAACAAACCAAACCCAAAATTCAAAGATAGGAGGAAATTATAAAGATTACAGCAGAAATTAATTAAATCGAGACAAAGAAAACAATACAAAGAATTAATGAATCCAAAACGTGGTTCTTTGAAAGAGTAAATAAAATTGATAACCCCCCAGGCTAAACTCATCAAACAGACGAATAAAAAAATCAAATTCAAGAAATAAGGAATGAAAAGGATGACCTTCACATAAATACAGTGGAAGTCCAGAAGATCAGTAGCTACTTTGAGTATCTTTACTCTTACAGAGTTGAAGACAGAGATTAAATGGACAATTTCCTAGAAAGGTATACTTTATGAAAACTGAATCAAGAAGATATGAGAATGCTCAGCAATAACAGCCAATGAAATACAAAATGTAATAACCTATTAACAAAGAAAAGTCCTGATCCTGATGGAATCACAACCAAATTGCTTGGAATGCCTGTCATCCTGGTCTTTTAGATGTGGGCTGCTTCTAATGTAATTTCAGTTATTGCAATACTCTCTCTCAAATAAATAGTTATATCACAAGAAAACAAAAAAGTATATTAAAAGAGAGTAAGAGACAAGGAAAAATGCCATAGGATTGGCCAGCTACAATTTTACATATGCTTAGTCTTCCTAATTTAATAAAAATGTCTAAATGTTTTATTACATTCTATAGGGATTTATTATAATATTAATGATTGATAGAAAATAACAATACCAAGTTAAGTCTAAGACATTTAACATTCAGAAATACAGTTATGTTACACTTAAGCACTTATGTTATAGAGCAATAGTAACAATAACCTTCTCTTCTGGAGGGTTAAGAACATAAGTTGACAGACCAAAAAGTGGAGTAAAACAAGGCCTACAAGGATAGCCAATATTTTGTCCCTACCCTTTCAAGGTCAGTGAGGACTCAGGTCAGAAGAGAACCTGTGCTATAACATCCTATAACTCAGTGGTGTCCCAAATTTTCTGTTCAAGGAAATTTTGGGACCACAGAGAAAAGGGATTGACAATGTACAGTGTGCCTAAGGAGAGTCACTGAGAGAGAAAACATTCTCTCAGGCTTTCACTGAGAGCAAACTGGTCAAGCAATGGCCATGACTCATCCAGGTGGCTGACACTGATGACAGTGCTACAAAGTACTGTACATGGTTTCAAGGTAAATCCTGAGGGAATTTGACTGACTCTGAGAGACACAAAGGTTACATGTACTATTATACAGATCTGGCTTTAACTTACCCTTAACCACCCAGCAGAAAAGTTTAACCATGAGGCATAAAAAGTAAAGCTTTATTAGTATGTTGAGCTGTAAAAGTCTTAAATCAACAGCTTCTGACAATGGCAACTCTGCCAATAACCCACTATGATTATGGAATATAGGACTATGTATACAACTACTTTCTCTTTGTTCAATGAGAAGAAATTTTTGTACCAATAATGATTATAAAAATTATCATGTCTGCATCCTTTGCTCTAAATAACTAGTATGAAGTCAACAATATGCAATGTATAAATTATTGGAAATGCACCACTAACATGTTTGAAACTCACATTGTCATTTCTTATTAAAAGTAATAAAAAATAATTAAAAATTGAAATGCTTCAATGACTTTAGAAATACTGATATGATAAAAGTATCTATTCATAAGAATAATTAGTAAAAAATCACTGAACTGTATTCTTTATTTTTTTCCAATTTTTTTATTGTTTAAATTTAACAATGGTTATATTACATATTTTCATCCTCAGATCAGTTTAGATTAATACATATAGGTATATAAGATTGATCAAACAATTAAACATTAACCTTTCTAAATCCACATTACTTTTTTTTTCCTTCTTTTCCCCCTTCTTTTCTTTGAAAGTTGACATATTGCATATTGTCCTCACAATCATTCTATAGAGTGCAGTGTGTGGGCATGACCTGCCTCCCTATTGATGTTGCATAGAAAAAAGAAAGAAAGAAAAAAAAAAAAAAAG